>JAUMHO010060655.1:0-27227 GCA_032360965.1 Ulva armoricana
GGTAGACTTAAGGGGTACACAAGGGGTACAGACTTCTTGTTGCAAGGGGTGCGTCAGGGCTACCCCATGTACAGACGGATGCCCTCGTCTGTCGACGGCTGGATCCAGCCGTTTGCCGTTGGCTGAATTCGAACCTTAAGTACGTACTAATATTCTCCTGCTCCAACTCGGCTCGCGATCAACGCCTCTAGCGCAGGCCCACCGGGAACACACCGGGCGTCACAATGAACACTTGCTCTAGAGCAAGCTTGGCGTGTCCGTGTGATTCATGCGAGGATGGCGGCTCGGGTGTGGATCTCCTCCGGAAGCACCTTTCCGCGACAGTCAGTGCACATGAAAATGTGACACTGACTCGCCATATCCTACTAGGACAGTAGTACAAGGCCCTTGACGTCCCCGGACAACCGGGAAGCTTACAATTGTGCTCGGTCCCCCCAGGCAGATCCATCTAGAAGAAGTGCTACAAGCTGCTCTTCCGCGGTCGTGTGACCCTATCTCGGCGGATGTCGCCTTGACATGTCTTGCCCCGTTCCTCCTCGACCCCGGCGCCGGTGCCCTGCCAACGTTTACCCCCCCCCTGATCGGGTCTGTTTGCAGTGCTCTAGCTGGGGGTGTCCTGTGTTGCCTGCACTCCGGCCGGGCAGCCTCTCCCTGTACCTGCGTTGTGCGGGCTGTGTCTGCCCTCAACTCCGGCCTCCGCTGCATGGTGCCTCACCCTAATGCCACCCCTGTGGTGCTGCCCCCCTCTTGCATGTGTTCGCACCGCCACTACGCGACTGCAACGGCACAAACTTGACTGCAGTACGGTTGCGCACGTACCCATGGTACCCTGCAGGTACCCGATGCGACGCACCGCGTCAGCACCGCGTCAGCATCGCGTCAGCACCGCGTCGGCACCGCGTCGGCACACCATACTACCCGGCAAGCTTAAGCACCCGGCAAAATGCGCCTCCACCAAGGTCCGCCTGCGCACCATAGTACACCGGTATTCTAGCTAGGACTCCATCTGTGACTCCTTCACATCTGTACATGCAGTACCTGCCAGCCTGAGGTAGGTGCAGTGGACGCTGCATATGTACATGTACATGCATGTATACGTAGTACGGCCATGTTAGAATCATGATTCCTGTGTACTGAACCGATACACCATGATTCCGAGGCACTTTCTAACATGCCAGCTGGCTACATAGGCCAGCTACATCCCTCCCCCCCCCGGGTGTGTGGGGCCTGTAGTCACATCTGGTGTGCAGTGGTAGAGGCATAACAGGGCCATAGCCTATGAGATCAATGCAACACACAACACTGCAGTAGTGTGCAGCACCTGCCAGGTGTCCGTGCTGCGCTCCAGCACATGGCATCACTGATCACCACACCTGAGGGACCTCTCAGTACCATGTACGTACGTGGCGGCAGGCACTCACACATGCGTTGCATGAACAATCTCATGGCACGCACGTATACTACTCCGATTCATGCATACTTCATTTCCACAGCTGTGTTACGCGGAGATTAAAACAACAGCCTGGTATCGCCAAGGGAGACCCGCACAAGCCAACACAAGCCAAACAACAAAACAATCACACAAACCACGACAGGCGTCACACCCAAAACCCCCCGCTACCCTGATTACTACACAAATTCGTTAATACTCGGCAAAAGCGGCAGCGGACCCGGCCGACGCGACTGTTCACGCGTACGCCGACGACTGCACCCTGCACGGCCGGGGGGGAGCCCCTAGGCCTGCGCCACGCCTACAGGACCCTCACGGAGCGCACAGCAACTGTCGGCCTAGAAGTCCTGCCGGAGAAGTGCGGAGCGTACTCCCAACACGAACCCGACGGCGCGATCACTGCGGCCGCAGAGCTGCCACACCGCCCAAGGGGCGTCGCATACGCCGGCACCCCCATCGGCTCTGGCGCCTTCCTCAGGGTGTACTGCCAGGAGCGCGCAGACAAAACATGTGCGCTAGCACAGGAGGAGGCCCTGTGAGCTGCTTGCGGTTGTCTGAGGGGGGTTTCCAGGTGGTTTACCCCCTTGGCCCGTGGTCCCGGTTATCCGGAGATGTCAAGGTCCTTGTAGGATATGGCGAGTAAGTGTCACAGTTACATGTACATTCACAATGCCCCAAATGTAGCAGCAGCCAATTGTAGCAGCAGCCAATTTACCAAGAAGAAACAATCCGGCACACTCCAGAGCCCTGGAATCCCGTACGTACGCCCCAGCATCCTGCATGCACATCCCACCGCCGCTAGACAAGCATGTGAAGGGCAATGACCCACGACAGCCAAGGCGGCACCCCCCTCCAGCTGCAGGGGGGGGCCCACGATCAGGAAGAGCTGCCAGTGGGGCAGGGGGGCCGGGGGGGCCGGCAACTGACCGAGACTGCGCGGGTGCGGGGAGGGGCCCCTCCCTGGTTGAAAATTGGGGTCGATCGTGTGGAGGGTTGGAGAGGGGAGGGGGAGAAGGGAGCGTGCAGCGGGTACGACTGGATGATGCAGAGGGGCTGGGCCACAGCTGTATGCTCACCAGCCTTGCATGATGGCACACCAAGACACAGCACATGTTATTTCCAAGGGCATACTTGGCTGTCACTCATGCAAGTCTGCATGGGACACTGACTCTCTGGCTTCCATCACCCCTTTCTACCAGTTGACCAAGCTGCTGTGCACGTGTCTCATAACCTGTCTCAGGCCCGAAACTTTCTCACCTCTTTTGATCATGAAAATATAGAAAACTCAAGAATGGTGGTGCAGATCTAGAGCACTGCATCTCCCCATGGCGGGGAAGGGGTATAGCCAGGTACCTGGCATAGCCCCCCTCAGGCAACGTTAGTAATGCCCTCCTCGCAGTTTTAGGGTTTGTGACTGCCAAGTAGCAGTGGCTAGCAGCAGGGTTTGGGGCAGTTGGGGTGTACACATGATTGATCATGACCACCTCAAAAATATTGTACACATGTGAAACAGAATGGAAACCAATATTGTATACATGTGAAACAGAATGGAAATCGGCCTATACCCTGTCACTATTGTTACAAGGGGAGTTCTGGGTGGTTCACCCCTTCGGAGGCCCTGCATGATACTGGGCGCCTTAAAGCAGCCTTAGAGCAGCTGTATGTGTAATGCCTGGTTTAAAAATTCTCAAGTCAATGCTTGTGTCCACCCACGCACAAACAGAACTGTTACAGGCAGCGACTGTCATCAATATGTGACTGCATAGGGGGGGGGTCACAAGGAGGATGCACAGGGGAGTGAGTGCACCTGAATCCAAGCAATCATTTGCCACATGTACAGCAACCCTACAGATCGGGGAAACGGAGGCATCACATGGCTTGTGATTTACCCCTTCGCAATTTACCCCATGAGTTGATCTCCGTGTGATCTCCTTGTAATACGCAACTCCTCCGCAACTCGTCCGTAACTCGTCCGTAACTCGTCCGTAACTCGTCCATGTAACACGCAACAAGCAGCCCCATGGAACCCGTACAGAAAATTCATATGCACGAACATGACACCATTCCGGAGGCTGCAGAAGCGGGCACCAGCAGCAACATTCTCTGTGATCCCATGCAGGCGCGGTCAGCCCAGTCAGTGCACATTCGCCACATGTGACACAACCCACCAACCGGGCACAGGGTCCAGCAAGGGTGCAGAACGCAGTCGCAATGTCCCTGGCCTGAGGCCATCAGGGTCCCTTTTGAATCGCAGAGAGGCAGTGTCGCACACATGCATTGGCGTGGTGTCGCGTCGATGCATGCGGGTCCGCTGCCTCTGTGGCTCTCTTGTTGCTGCCTCCCTTCTTAAGTCAATTGCGTCGTCAGTTCGTGCGGCCACACGGCTTCGTTCCCTGCCGTCGACATCTGACTTACGGGGTCCTGATGGCGTGTGTGGCATCTCCCTGCCGGACTGCCATGGTCCCTTGTTCGTTCGTGGCTCACGTGTCTTCCGCCCGCCCTCCGAGTCATGACCGATGAGCCCCCCCAGCCTTGTCCGAGAATTCAAGAATTCTGACCTGTTGGATGTGGTCGCCGCATCCCCCCTCTCCACCCCTACCGGTAGGAGCACCGTGGCCGATTCCCGCCTGGGCTTGGCGTGATACCCGAGTTGTTTTGAAATTTAACAACTTTTGGGCTGCAGCTGCACCGGTTTTTTAGCAAAAGCCTGTTTCTTGCAGCAGCGGCCGTTCCACGCAGCCGTATCGCACGCATTCGAAGGCCCCTCGCCACGGGCTGTTCCCAGAGGCAGTTACCCCACACACGACGGCTAGCTGCATACGCTGAGCAAGCCTCCATCTGCATTCCGCTGGGTTTGGCGTGACCATGTCAGCATGGCATCCGTAGACGGTGTTTTGTATGTATGATTACATCGCCGTATCCATCAGGACATTGACACCTCCGGCAACCCGGACCGGTGTTATGTCAGCATGGCACCCGTAGACGGACAGGGTACTTGCATGCGGTGCATGCATGCAGTCACCGCAGGGCATGGGCAGTGGGGGCTGCCCCTACCGGTAGGGGTGCTGTGGCCAATGCCCGTTTGGGTCTGGCCCATGGCGTGATGCCCGATTCCTTTGATTTTTTTCTTTTTCACTATCCTCTATGATCCCGGGCATGTGCATGCGTGCGTACGTGTTGGTGCAACCCTCCTCGCGCGTTGGTGCAACCCTCCTCGCGCGAGCCCAAACACAGCTCCCATGGCATCAGCAGGCCCTCGCGGAACACCCTCCGTAGCTTGTGGCCATGAATGTGTACTGCCATTGAGAGGTGTGCTGATTCCAAAGAATCCTTGATGATCGTAAGGAAGACGTTTGTGTGACGTGGCGAAAGGTTGTGGGAAGAGGTGTGCTGATTTGCAGCTTGCGCGCATGAGGCACATGCATGCACTCAAGACTGCGGTCATGTAGGTCAGCAGACGGCAGTGCGCACTGCCAGCATCACACTGCTTCCTGTGGCAGTCAGCCTCAGCAGCGGCCCTCAAACTGCGTAGCCGCTTGTTTTCAGGCCGAATGATTACACGTGCAACTGTCATGGAACTGTGGCAGGGGTATTCTAAGGATGACACGGTACGTAGGGGCTCGGATCGGGGGTCAATGTCGGACACATGGGCACACTGTCCTGTCCGCCCCTACCAGTAGGGGTGCTGTGGCCTATGCCCGTTTGGGTTTGGCGTGATGCCCGATTCCATATTTTTTTTTTTCCTGCTTCGTAATCCTTGCGGCCTCGCCGCCCGGAAGATCTTGGCGCGAGCCTTGGTGGCCAGTGCGTAGAGGCTCCCAGCCATGGCGGTCTGGCCGCCGACCACCTGCGGCGACTCCACACGAATTTGAAGGCTTCTGCTGCAGAAGTTCTGCAGGCGCATCACCCTCCGCCACTCCCAGTCTGCATGTCCATTCAGGGTTGCACCCCCCCCCCTTGTTCCGTTCCATCACCTGTCGGCCGAAACGAGCAGCAATGCTGTTGCCACAGGCCGTCTGGGTTTGGCGCGGTACCCAATTTGCTCTGAATCAATGGTTTGGGTGCCACAGGTCTGCTGCAGTCCAGGCATCTCAGACGGGAGCTAACCTGGTCTTGCTTAGAAATGATTGTACAGCTATCTGCCGTGATTGTTGGACATGCAGCTGGCGTGCCTGGTGCTTTCCTTTGTCTTGGGTTATGCCGGATGGACCATCTGACTCTTGTGTGTGTGCCTGAGGCGAAACTCGAGGCTGCCAAGATGAGCATGGATTGATGAGGGCAGCCTGACCTGGTGTATACTCAGCCAGTTGGAAGGCAAAACCGGATCAGTGGCATCGGTACAGGAGCGATTGTATCCTACTTCCTATCGTATGACTCGTGTCTGCCGATTCGGAGGCCTGCCGGCAAAGTAGGCGCAGGACTGGCATGTGAGAGTACGACCAGGTGCTCAGAAGCAATGGCCATGTCGTGCGGGATGTTGATGGAGAGGTGCTCGTGCAGAGCTTTCACCTGCGGTACAACACTGACCGCGTGGTTGCAGTGATTATGCGCAGGTAGGGTGCATGGCACGGTCATGACGACACGAGTCTGCAGTAATCGTCTGTTGCTGATCGGCCCGCTTTTGCCGTTGTCGAGACAAGCGTCGAGCGCTACTGCTGTACACAGTGACGTGTTTGCCCGCTTGCATGATTCACGAGGTACACTTTGCATACTTGCCTATCCAATTCTGGCTCGCTGCAATAGCCAGTGATTCTGGCACGGCCAGCTTCGCACAGGGCCAGCCCTCCATGCTGGTCAGCACCGGAGTCGGACGACCATGGCATGCTGGCCGCATACACGTGCAGCCCGACGGTATCACGGACAGGGCATCTGTGGCGACTTGAGACACTTGTATGGTTGTTCTCCACATGCAAGAGTTTTCAACGGAGTTTGTTCTCGTAAATGAGACCTCATCGTCTCAGCCCTGTGCCATGGTTTCATCTCGGGACGGTGAGCATCCCCGCGTCACTGAGGACGCTGCTACACCCCTATTATCGTGTGCCAGTGATGATTGGCGGCGGTACGATCCGCGCTCGAGCACGTTTTTTCCACACGCGCCAGTACTGCTCCGTGAGTGGTGCGCTGACCAGCCAGCTCGTCTCAAGAGAAACCTGCATGCATTTGGGGAGGGATGCAGCCACAGCAAGGCCTACACGTTGTTGTCACGGATGTGGCGTGAAGGACTGAGACTGCAGTCGAGCAGGAGAACAATCGAGACGGTCTCAGTGTGCATCCAGCATTAGGATCGACTGCTGGACTGGGACGCGCGTCTGGCTCCCTTCTACGCGTGGGCATGCGTCATCCAAACTTTGAGCACCACGTCACATCATTATTGCTGATTATGCGCGGTTCGAACCACCCCCGGACAAGAATGGCGGAGGAAGCTGACATCGCACCGTTTCGTTACCTGTTGGTTACCCAAGCCTGTGGCCATCCGTCGTTGTAGCGTAACAGCGCATCTGAGAGTTGTGGTGAAAGAGAATCGGCGGAGTGCGTTTATGCTTTATGCCTAGCATGAATAGTCGCACGCACGTACATGGACCTGCTGTGGCTCATGCCGGCCCGCCCCTGAGGCGTTCTTCGCGCACTGATAATGGTTCCAACACTGCTCACAAAATCAGAGGCTGGACTGAACTTTCTCTGGGACAGAGACCACGCGAATCACCCTGCCGGCACGCAACAAATTCCAATGCATGCTTAACATCGATGTGCACGAAATCCCTCAACCACCTCGGTCGAACATTGGTGGTTACACCGCGGCCGAGAATATTCTGAGAAGCCATACTATATAAAGACGTCAAGGCGCGCCCGTATACTTGCTGGGTTTGGAGGGATTAGCAAGCCGCCGTCGCGACCGGTACCTGTCGCAGCATCTCTAGTTGCGCGGCAGCCGTTATGATATGACGAAAAGTAATTTTCGTCATACTGTAAGGGCTGCATGTGGCGCGCTAACGTTTGATGCTGTAGGGCATATCAACGAGATGCTGTCGACATTGACCGAGGAACTCTACCACAGGGATCTGGGGTCGTCGGGTGGTTCTGCATGCATATGGACTGCGTTTGTATGGACTATGCTGTACGGAGCTCCGGGTCCGATCTTGGAGGGCAAGTTTGGTTTTACACCGCCGCCAGCAATGCTGACGCCTGAACATGCATATGTGCAGCCGCCTTCCGTTCTGTTTCTGCCGTCAAACCGCGGCAAACACGACCGTGCTTGCGTGTACCCAAGGCTTGTGGGAGCGAAGAGGGCCATCTCTGACATGCTTTCAAATCACGTTCAACGTATAGCAGTGTATTCGTCAACTCCTGTGTCTTGCAGCAGCGGATTTTTGTCGACCTTGTTTGCGTTGTTGTCCAGTTGCCTGGCCTGCGGGGCTTTGACGATCCTGCTGATGTTGACTTCAACACAGAGCTAACTACGCAATATGGGATGGTGTAGAGATGGTATTCTGCTTAAATCTTGACCAGCAGCCGCTGTTCTGCCCAGACAAGACCTTGCGTAGGTGCGGCATTCTCAAGCAAAACGGCCGCAGGTTGCGCAGCCGTGCACATGATAGATTCATTGTGCATGTGCCTGTCTGCTCTAGCTGATGTCGCGTCCAGCTGATGATTCTGCAGCAAAGTAGGCGTCGCTTTCAGCTTCAGGTGGCACAAGCTGCAAGGGCAACAGCATTGTAATGGCAAATTTAAACGCGCTTACAAACAGCCAATCAGGACCTGAATGTTGGGATTCTGCTTCCAGTGTGTGCTTTTGTGATGTCTCCAAGTACGTGTGACAGCAACACGAGCTCCAGTACTTAATCGCAGTCTGCCGACGGAGAGTTTCTACGCTGCACGGTACTCGTCACAGATAAAATGGCATTGTCATAACGTCATGTCCACGACTGCCTTCTGTGCAAACACACCAACCATTTGGGTCAAGGAAGGTAACAACGTTTGGTACCCGTGTTAGTGGGTTTCACCTGGTGATGGCGGTTGATATTCTACAAGGTGACTGCATGAGGATTGTTCCCATTCATTGGTCGCAGTCATGATGTGCCCTACGGTGCAAAGCTTTGCACGCGAAGCCGTTGGTTTCCAAGAAGTATCACTGTCCGCATGCGTTCAACATGGAAGTCGACGACAAATATAATGCATCTGGCAGGCAGCAACTATGTTGTTTCATGCGAGTGCCATTGCAACAGCCCGCTCCTGCTCATCGCATTCGCCATGCGAACCCATAATTTCTCATCACCGGCGTGCAGACGGTGTTATGCATGCAAACACTATCTGTGAAACATAAGCCCATTTTGAGACGTCTCAGCTTATGAAAGCAAGCTGTGGGTCACTGTTGCAGGTCGGCATCCTGGTATGGCGACCCCTTGCAACGAAGCGGAATACCATGCAGCGGGCAGCGAATTTGCGACAGACGCCAAAAGTTTCTCGCTTGAACGTGAGACGTGCTACCCGGCGATGTTGGCATCTTCGGATTCCGATATCTCTGGAGCACCGCCTCGCTGCAGCCTCTCATCAACGCTGCCTCTGACCGCGTCCAGTCACACAGGTGCTCCAGCGCATACGCCAAACTCCACAGTATATCAGAATGGGTCGCCGTCCATGTTCCCCGGTGGTGCTCCGCATAGGAGCTCTGATTGGCAGGCTCAACAAGTCAGCATCAGCACCTTCGTGAGGCGATTCCCAGAACGTGCACCCCAGCAACCTGATGGTGATCAAGGGGCACACACTTCAACCATATGGCAGGACCTGCCACAGATTGAACACATGGTTCGTGCTGGATACACTCGGCCACCGATTTGTCCACCCAACGCCCTGACCATTGGCAAGTTGCTTGGCTGTGGCGGCCAAGCACAGGCACGCTCTTCACTCACTTGCTCGGCTCTTTTTACGCATTCTAGGACAATGGCCTTATCAGTCAGCTCTCATGTGGTGTTGCTGTACTGCATTGTCTATGTTCGCTGTGTCTGCGGTCCTGCCTTGCAACCTGCATGATTCTCCACAACCATCCCTGGTTGTTGCTCCCAGTGCACACAGTTTACCATGCCATAGTCACTCTGTCATTCCCAAGCAGCGCTGTCGCCATTTCTGCGCTTGAGGTCAACCAGTCACGATACAGTATCCCAGCATACCTGCAACCCGTTCCGCCACACCGGCAGCCGAATGCACACACCCCCATGCAGAGCTGATGGGCTCTCTTCCTGATGGCGGGGCACTCGTGTGCAGATTCACGAGGCGGTGTTGTGTCGGAACGGCCAAAATGTTCCGGTAGTGCTAAAGGAGTTCACGGGGGAGCACGGTGATGATGGCATGACTGCCGAGGAGGTGGACACGGAGCTGTGTGCGTGCTGCGTGCTGCGGGGCCATCACCACGTCGCTCCCGTGATCGGGGTCGTGCAGTGCCCGGTCGGCGGCCCGCCGCTGCACAGCCTCCGCAGCCCGCCCGGCTCGACGCCGGCGCCGCAGACCGTGCGGGCGCTGGTCATGCAGCGGTTCTCTGGCTCCCTGCAGGGCATGCTCGAGGTGCTTCGCGCGAGCTCGGACCCCGGCAAGCGCACGCTGTCGACGGAGACGCTGCTCCGGATCATTGTGGCTCTGTCTAGCGCGCTCGCCTGTGCGCACGGGCGCGGCATGCTGCACATGGACGTCAAGCCTGCCAACGTCCTCGTTCAGGTGTGTGCAAGGTCACCAGCGCATCTATTACCGTCCTCGTGAATCCACAAATCTGATGTTTTTGGGATCATGTGAACGGGTTATAGCGCAGCAACGATCGCATTGGATAGAAACGATGGATTCCCCTCTCTCTGCGCCCTTTACTGTTGCTGACTCTCTGCGCTCTGACATGTGTAGTGTGTTGCTGTACCTCATGTTATTGTAGCTATGCATAGATGACTGCATCAGCATGGGGCGGCAATGGGGCATGGTTTACAGGGGTAAACAGATTAAACACATCGCACTCGGGGCAGACTGGGGGCGTGCGCCACAGCCTTCACACTGTGTCCACATGTGTGTGAAATCGATCTGCCTCTACTTAGTCACCGGGAACACAGTAGGAATCACAACAGTAATCCGTGAATCATGCTTTGTCAGATCGTTAATTGTGTCGGGCAGTGGGCAAACACGTCCAGGAGTCCTGTGGCCGCTGCCTGCTCAGCCGAACTAGGCACCTTGTCACCACTGGCGACGCTGGGAAGCGTGCTTGCGACACGCATGCAGTCTGTTTGGCTTCCACAGCGTCACCTGAGTGGAGCACTGTGGCCGAGTGTAACGTGGTCACTCAGCACAGGTCATCTCGGAGCCCACACGGCGAGAATCCGAGGGTGTGTTTACATGGGCAGCGCCCCAGGGCTGGGGAAGGGACGCCCTGTCAGTGACCAGCACGCGGGTGGGTTGCTTCCAGATTTCCCCCCACGGCAGGCCATGTGCGGTTGATCACCCGGCTGCCCTGCAGGAGACCGAGCCTGCAGTGCTCGCAGACCCGGGCCCGCGCCAGGTGAGCCCGGTCGTGCTGACCGACTTTGGCACGAGCATCCTCCCGTGGGATCCCCGCGCAGTGCACGGCTTGTGTGGCACGCTCGACTACCACCCACCCGAGCTCGCGCTCACCGACATGAAGTTCGCGGCGGAGATGTTTGACGAGTCGGGAGACGAAGGCGATGCGGCCGCACGGCCCTCCCTGCCGTCTCCTGATTCCTCGTCTTCCCACGCGCTGACCGGTGTGCTGAGCATGGACGCGCCCGCGCTCGCGCGCGCCGCATCATCCCTGTTTGACGAGAAGATGGACGTTTGGGGTCTTGGGATCCTCATGTATGAGTGCCTTGCGGAGCACCTGCCGCTCGAGAGCGTGACGGACCCACACGTCATCCTCGCCCGCGTTGCGACTGGCACCGGCATGGCGTCGGCGGCGCCGACGTTCGCGCTGCTGCCATGCCACAAGGCGGTGCTGGCGCTGTGCCAGTGGGTCACAGCCCCCCGGCCTGGCGACCGGCCGGCGGCGCGGCAGCTGCACCAGGCTGCCTCGGAGCTCCTGATGAGCCTCCGGGAGCATGCCGCGGCAGTGGAGAGCAGGTGTGGGGACGGGTACGAGATGATCGCATGCGGGGAGGTGCTCGCGCTTGGACGCGCGACGCGCGTGCATGCGCCAGCGGCGGCCGGCGCGACAGACTCTCTCGTTGCCACAGCGCCGCTCGTGAGGCCGGGGGACGTTGTCTTCCACCCGCTTGTCGGCATCGTGTCGCTTGGTGGCGCCCGGCCATCGCCAGAGCCTTTCGCCGGCCCTCTCCCACCAGAGACCGTGGCGAAGCTGCGGGCGGCTGTAGACGCCGCCACAGCCTCTGCGCATGATGGTAGTATTGGAATGGATGAGTATGTTGATGCGAGAGAGTCGGGGGATAGTTCCGTTGAGGACTTTGGCAGCCCGGCCGCGCACGAGCCCGGGATGCACGAGGCCAGGTCGCACGATTCTGGTTCGCACGATGCTGGGTCGCACGATTCTGGTTCGCACGAGGCCGGGTCGCATGCTGTTTTAGATGACCTTGACGAACCCCAGAGTCCGCCGGCTCGGCGGAACTTGGGGCCGCTACTGGACACGCTCCTGCTCGCGGGGGCGGGGTTTGGTTATGGGGGCGTGGCGGCCGCAGCAGCCGCGTCCTGTAACAGCTGCGGGATCGTTCAGCGCCTGCGGGGTGCTGCGGTGGAGCAGCCGGCAGATGATGCATTCGCCGGCGGCGCTGCTGTGGTGCACGCAGCGCCCCACCCCAAACATGCGGCTGCGGCGTGGGGACCACCAGGATCCCCACGCATCGGCACAGCGCTAGCCGGCGGCAGGACCGCGTGCAGCGCGCTTGTGCGTGCGCACAGCGGCGGCCACGCCTGCGTTGTTGCGCCATGCGGCCCTAGCCGTGCGGATGCGCTTCCGGCACTGACCGCGCCACCGCTGGCTCCACTCAGTCAAGGGCATACTGCGCCGCCACAGCCAGAGCGAAGGGCACTTCCAGGGCCTCCTAGCCGCATGGCCCTGGAGCACGGGCAAGCCTCGCCGCAGGCGTATCCGGCGCAGGTGCCGGCCACCGTGCATGCGTGCGCGGCCGTCGCCTGCACTCTGGATGCCAGCCATGACCTTGCGCGCCACCGGCCTGCGTTCATGCCGACCCTGACCGCGATCCCAAGCATCGCCGATTCTGTGACGGCGGCGAATGACGGCAGCTGCTGCGCCCCGGTGGAAGCAACCTTGCAAGGCGCCACGTGTGCCGGTCATGATCTCATGGACACGACGACATCGTTTGGCAGTGATGATGACTCAGATTTCGAAGTGCGCACCTGCAGACCACTCCCCCTTGGCTGCGTGCCCCCGGCGGGCATGTAGCAGTGCCAGTGATCGCACGCCGTGTATGTTGATGCATGCAGAAATGCGTAGTTGCCATGCTCTCGTCTACACCGTTGCTGGGTCACACCGGATTGCTGTGCGACAGCACAGCACACACGATGCTGTGCACGAGACAGCAATGCGTACACACCGGATCGTGTGTCGCTGTGCTGTCGCACGTGTGTGCTGATCGTGTGTGCTGCGACGGCAAATCCCTGTCGCTGCCGGGGGAACCAACAACACAGTGGGGTAGCTCATTGTGCACAGCGTGCTTCTCGTGCGAGTTTTGCAGATCATGTCTCAAACAGCGTCACGCCTGGTCGTGTGCAGGACGGGCTCTGTGTCCGCGCAGTGATAGGCTGCAGCCCAGGAGGGTTCTCCGGTCCTGCCACGAGCCCGGGGCTCCCGCTGCCGTGCGCACAGCGCAGCGGTGCCCCCGGAAGCATCTTTTTCCTTCCCTCCCCCCGCACCAAGTTTGTCGGCACCCCAGCGGCCCCGGAGCACTTCGTCAGCGTTCACAGTCTCGCTGACGCCGACTCTGCCCTCGTGGCCGGAAGTTCGGCGGTGGCGCAGTGCTCAGGAGACGGCGCCGCGGCGGCGGCCGAGCGCTCTGCGACCCGCCGCCGCCTCGACTTTGTGGACCTCGGCTCGTCGTCGACGGAGGGCAGCTCGTTTCTGTGCGGGGATATCAGCCGGTGCGCATTGCCGGAGAGGGGGGACGGCTGCGTGCGCTGCGGTGAATGGAACGCTGAGCAGCTGCGGCTGTCGCTGGACGTCGGTGGCGCTCAGGCGGATATCCGCAGGCTCCTTGGGTCGACTCTCACGGTCTGTCCTCCGTGCCGGCGTGCTAGTCCGCTCGTGAGCACCGATTATACTCCCGGCTTCACCTTGCGATCCCTGCTGCCCATTATTCAAAACTTGATCGCTGCACCAGCATGTCGACCTGTAGAGGCAGTACATGGGACGGGGCACGAGCTAGCACCACAGCTGTCGGCATCGTCCGTGTCACCGATGTGGCCGTTCACACGCTGCTTTGTGCATCATGTTTATCCATGTTCACAGGAACGGCTGTCATTGTATGCCACGGAGAAGGAATTGGCAAAAGACGGGGCTGGGCGGGGTTGGTCAGCCGGTCGTGTCAGTGAGGGTTGCTGTGGCTGTGAATCCCGACTCGAGTCGAGTTTGTGCGTTTCACAGTTGTTGCTCCAGGGGTTCACCTGTCTCATGCAAGTGATCTTCGAGAGTAGCTCTCAGGGGATGAGCTCCAGCACATGGGCCGCAAAATTGGAACACGCCTGACACGCTGGCTGAGGGCGCTGGCAGATAACGGATGACACCGGAATTTCACACTCGTGGCACCACCGCGTGGGTCACAAGCAGTGTTGTGCAGCTGCAATTCTGGGGCGGAGCCCCAAGAACTTAACGGAACCGCAGTGTTTGCTGGGTTTATGTGTCCCGGTCGCACACTGTTCCCCACGACCCCCGTTTGTGCTGCAGGACTCGCAAGGCTGGCAATCACAGCCTGCATCAGTGTCAAGTCTGATTCCAAGCCCTCGCGACTGGCAAAGAGCGCCTGCGGTCCCCCATCCCCGGCCGACAAGCATGCTGGAGCATGACGTGGAGGTCACCTGTACGCCCGGCAAGCTCGCATCCCGCAGCGCGTCGTTCCTGCATCGCATCCGGACTGTCGTGCCCCGATGGACAGACACCGGCCGCATGCATGGCACGCCACCGCATGGCTGTGACCTGGCAGACGAACAGGCATGCCGCAGCAGCTGCCTGTCGCTGGTAGACTCGGTGAGCGTTTGTGCACCGAGCGCCGCGGCGGACTCGCAGGGGGACGGTCATTCGAGCCCGATTTCTGCGCACACGTCGCCACGGTGGCGCTCGGCGGCGGAGCAGGTGCGTATCCGAGGGCAGGGGGCCCTCGCGGCCGGTCGGGATAAAGTCGCGGTCGGCCGGGAGAAGGGGCGCATGCTGCTCGCGACGGTCAGCGGGAGCGCTGAGGGGGCGCTGTCGTATCTGAAGAAGGTCAAGCAGGCAGCTGCGCGGGGCGGGAGCGGGCGGAACAGCGTGGACAGGGAGGATGTCGGGGCAGCTGTGAGAGAGTCGCGGAGAGTTCTCGGCAGGTGGACCATCCGGAGGGCTACCTGAGGAGGTGTAGGTGGAGTCCTGCAGATGGGGGTGATCCCCGCAAGGTGGTATTTCAGAGTCTGTTGACTAGGGCATTCAAGCGTCGATGAGAGTGCATGTTTTGTGATTTCCACATGCCAGATTTGGACACGTGTGTTTCCTGTGCACCATGTCATGTTTCTTGCTGTTTGGTGCTCGTAGTCTGTCTTGTAAGCCTGTACTGATCATGTCCTGGGCAAATATGAGCGATGTGGGAGAGTACCGCTGTTGTGTTGTGTCCGAAACGGATCCATTGTACCTTAGGTTAGGTCCGCGCGAATAGTCTTCATTTTTGTAGACTTAAATTTTGTAGCCACTTGCGTGGCACGATCCTTTCGCTGCATGTCGTTGCCCTGGTGTGGCCTGAGCATCGTGCATGTTGGAACAGAAGGCACGGAAACTTGATCGTAGTGTCCACCATGACACGTTGCAGCCAGAAGTGCGTGGGATGATAATCTGTTGGCACGTGTGGCGAGGCACGCTGTGGTGTTTGTCCATTGCTACGCTTTGACGACCGTCAATTCTCCTGGTCATTGCCTGTAAACACGTTGAAAAGGCTTCGTTGCGCATCTATGTTTCCAATTCTCACAGGTTGACAACAGAGTTGTCCATCATCATCACATTATGGAATATTTCCGTTGATTTCCAACGCACACCAGCCGTTTCTTGACCCTGTTGTGTGTATGTAATCTTGCGTCTGCCTGTGTCACAGTAGAATGCTCTGCTATTGTCGAGGCGAGTTATTATTCCACCAAACAATAGTAAATTAGTTAGGCTAATGAGGGAAGTAGCTTTGGCGACGGTATCTTCGACAGCTGCCAGCATCGCCTGCGTTGCTGCTCCCACGTCGATGTCAGTGGGTGCGAGAAATGCGCCCATTTCATTCATGGACCAGCCCCAGTCTGAATGGCTTTCGACACCAAGCACGTACTCCCTTTGCAGTGTCCAGTAGCCTCTTTCTTCACCTCGTGACAGCCAGGCTGGCCTGCGCGTTGAGCGGAGACATCTCAAACAAGCATGCAGCACTCTGGGCGCTAACGTTGCAACAGGCAATTCCACGATGGCTCCGACATCCCCTGCACGTTATTGGTGAGTGCTTCATCCTGAGAAAATGTTGGTCAAACTTTTCACACAACTGCGTATAAACCATTCAAAGTGGCATTGCCATGAGCCAACTGTGCCTTTACCTGTGCAACAGTTACTCAGTCAGCCACAAAGCGATTGGCGCCGTTGCAATTACACACGATCCTGCTGTCTCGGTTTGCAGGTGCATGCAGAGTTCTTCTTCCATGGGCTCTGCCACCAAGCTGGCGAGCTCTCAAGTACTGGCGCAAATGCCTACCAATTTTGGTCAGGTGCGCTCTCTCTCGCCTCCCTCCTGATGCAGGCACATTTCTAAAACGGTAAAGGCGCGCTGGCAACGTGCAGATACGTTCATACCCACCGAAGGGCACGTTCGCTGACCAAGTTTTCCACACCAACAACAAAGGCCGCCGTCTCACAAACAGTCCAGGACCTCTGGCAAGACCAACACGAGCGTGGCGCACAGGAAATCACAGCCATGCTGCAGGACCTGAAAGGCTTCTACCTAAAACTCGGCCAGATCCTTGGCTCGAAGGCTGACGTGCTCCCTGAGGTGTATACCAAGGCCCTTTCACAGCTCTTTGACAGCATGCCCGCTGCATCAACGAGGCACATCAACCGCACAGTTACCCGCCAGCTCGGAGCGCCACTAGAACAGGTTATCCTCCAGCTCCATTGCTCGCTGCCCAGTCCGTCCGAAACCACACCAAACCAATCACACTTCGAGGACTCATTGTGGTTGCCTCCGCTGTTCCACTCGCCCCAATTGCGTATCCAAAGGCCGCCCCTTAAGCATATCAAAAGGATGGCCAGGTGACATCTGTCAGTGAGTGGAGAGGGGAAGGAAGGGGGCGGGGGGGTTGCAGGAGGAGTTGTACATGCGATGTTGTACCACACTTGGTGCAAGTGACATGTTTGACCGGGTCGTGTGGTGAAATGTTGAGGAAGTCAGTAGTCGAAGGGGGACGTCCGAACCTGGTACGTGTGCGATATTCCACGATGGCAAACAGTCCATGCTAGGGAAGCCAACCGCTCTCTCCACACAGCCTCCACACAGCCCGTAAATGATCGCCAGGGAATGACTGCAAATCTATGTGTGATGGATACTAGAGACCTCTGGATGCAGGTTCTGTCGTAATCCAGAAAGTCGCGCATATTGGGGAATTTCACTCGCGAGTTCACCGAGTCAGATTTTGGGCATGCAAAACCTTTCAGACAGTTGGAGTAGGTCCATGCTGTTTTTCGGTTTTGCTTCGGCATCCCTCTCACCCCCAGTTTTGGCCGTGAGAACGCATCATTCCCCAGACTTATGAGAGGGATCCCGAATGGGTGGAAGAAGCGCCTGCGAGGCATGGTGCAGTGTTTGTCATTCATCGGAGACATGAGGCGGCTGCATTCGAATGGTTTGTCTTCCGACAAGCCGCGGCCGTCCTCATACGACGTGCGGAAATGTTACAATATTTCAGCTCCGGGGCTTTTCGGGTTCCGCTGTCTTTACAGTTACCAGTGCTGGCGCAAAACACGAGAGACGACACTGGGACCTGGCCTTCCTGCAAGAACGCTGACAGAGCGCTGCGCCCATGCAGCTCTTCACGGCCTTTGAAGAGCAGCCGCTCGCCAGCGCGACGGTGGCTCAGGTGCATCGCGCGGTGGCCACGGGCGGCGAGGACGTCGCGGTGAAAGTGCAGCATCTGGGCGCCCGGCGCATGATGCTCTCGGACCTCCTGCAGCTGCGCCTCCTCACCGGCCTCCTGAAGCTCCTCCGCGTCGACCTCGGCTTTGACGTTGGCAGTATCATCCGGGAGTACTGCGTGCAGGTGCGCTCCTCTGCCGCGGCCGGCATGCACGACCATGCCTGGCTTACACACATGACACATGACTCACGTGCCATGAGCGATGTTGGGGCTTCGGCGGCTGAGCGTCGAGGGCAGCCAGCGTGGGGGATCGGGGGTTTGGATGCAGGATCGTGGCTCCAACAGGCGATCACTCACGCACGGTCTGTGTCACAGTCTGTGGCGCACCTATGCACTGATTGCCGCAGAGTGCTTGTCACACCCTGGTTGTCTCGATTGTTGGCATCCGTCTAATTGTTTGGTATTAGTAAACGTGGCCTAGTTTCGGGAACACGGTCATCGCAAGTAGTGGGTAAATCACCCGATCCGGTATCAATTTGCGGTTTAACGGGTTCTGGATCAGCTGCCTCGGCCGTTGAATTCTAATATACAGGGTCAGGTCCACAGAAAGCTGATCAGTGAGATTGTGATTACACGTGTCTGTGGCAATGCACGCACTGGCTTTGCAAAAAGATCTGAGGAATCCCTGTTACAGGCCCGGCTACAAAATAGTTCCTGAAACGTTCGTGTTTGTGAACTTGAAACTTGCACAGACTGAGTTTTTTGGCGGCAATCCAATGTGGTGTGCCAGACGTTGCGGTGTTGGCCTCGGAACTCAAAAGTGTTGGCCGCCCAGCTAAGCGACCGGGTGGGCGATCGGGTGTTCATGCTGGTGAAAACCAAATATCCTGGGTTTCACTTTGGAAACTTGCCCCTGGATCCCCCGAGGTCATCCCGACCCAAACTCCTGCACAGTTGTGCGGCAGGCGTGCGCTGTCGCCACGTTGCCCCGTGCAGCTGTGATCATCCGGACAGCGATCTGGACCATGGACACAGTTCGATACCATCTTTCGGGATTCCCTGAAACGTGACCCCAGAACACTGGATTCGCTGGATCTGGGAGGACTACCGAGTCAAGCACTGGGTGTAACTGGAGGTGGGGCTCGCGCGCTGCGCGGGGTGTTGCCACCGTGCTGAGCCTGCAGCGCCGGGCACACGCGGGGCATGCATGCCCACCAGCCGTGATGCATGCAGCCATGTGCCTCGGGTGTCTGTCCTAGGCGCACCTCCCCACCGCGGCCGACCTGCGCCGTGGGTGTACTGCAGTACAGTCCGCAGGCACTCACTCTGGTCCCGGTCACCGGAGGTGTCAATGTCCTTCTAGATACGGCGATGTAATCATACATACATACTCTGCGAGCGGAGCTGGCGCACAGCCCAGCGTGTCTGCTGGCACGGTGGCACTCCCAGCAGGCTGCGCATCCCCCGGCCACCATGCGTGCCCACTGAACCTCCGGAACGTCCCACGCCAGGCCTGCCCCTTCCACTTCCACGCGCGTGTCTTCGAAGCTGCGGTGGTTGAGTCGGTGTCCCCACCGGGTGACGGCGCGCAGGTGCCCCTCGAGTTTGACTTTCGCCGCGAGGCCTGGGCGGCGGAGCACATAGCGGGCAGCATGGCCAGCGCGGCGGGCGAGGACCCCGACCTCCGTGACGTCATCGTGCCGGCGCCGCTGCGCCACCTCAGCTCGCGGCGCGTGCTGACCGCGGAGTTCCTGCGCGGTCTGCCGCTCGCACACGCCGCCGCGATGCCGCACCACCACCGCCACCGCCTCGCGCTGCTGCTGCTCAAGGCCTTTGGCCACATGATCCTCCGCGACGGCGTCTTCCACAGCGACCCCCACCCCGGCAACGTGCTCGCGCTGTCACCCGACGGGGAGCGCGTGCAGGTGCGGTCCGCTGCTGTGCTGTGCTGTGCTGCGGATCTGCGAGCCTGCACTGCTGCTGCATCCACCGGCGAAAGGCTGTGGCAGCGGCACCGGCTTTGTAGCGCCGGGTGTCGGCAACTGTGGTGGGGGTCACGCACGGCATGCATGCGGACTGATTCTTCTGTTACCAGTCGGGATTTGCGCCAAGACCCAGGCAGGCCAGAGCGCCCCGGCGTGTAGCGCCTGAGGGAAGACTGAAATGCAGTTCAGGCTGCTCTTCATGGGCTTCAGCCGGCGAGACGTTTGTGCTTGTTTGCGATTGTTGGCACGACACGTCGTCCACATGCTCCGGGAAGCCCGAGGGAGCGCCATGCTCACCATGGCAGGTGCCCGCAGTCTGTCGACGAATCGATGAGCTCGCCTCCGCCCACCATGGCGTCGCACATCCACTCGCTGCGGGTCGGGCGACAGCCACAGCTGGCATGGCCCAGTGTCAGACAGAACGCATGCTGTGCATGCGTGCAGGTCGGCCTGGTCGATTTTGGGCAGGTGAAGGAGCTGCCGCAGGCGGCTCAGGCGCGGTACGCGGCGCTCGTGGTGGCCATGGCCAGGGGCGCCGGGGCGCAGATCCGCACATGCATGCGCGCGGCGGGCCTCGTCGTGGAGAACTGCAGCCCGCGCTTTGAGGCCATCGCCGGCCTGATCATGTTTGACACGCGCATGGACTTTCCCGAGTCGCGCATGTCCCCCGCCGATGCGGCCGCTCACGAGTTCCGGTGCGCTGCCCTGACACCCTTCCCCCGCCCCTTCGTTTGTAGACAGCCCATAGGGGGGCCCGCGGATGCCATGGGCCCGTGTGGCGCGTGCGCCAGAGCTCGCAGCTACAGCTGCGCCAGGGTTCGCACTCAAGCGGGCAGGCCCGTACGCTCGAGGCAGGTGTCGCTGGAGCCAGCGCGCACCCCGTCCAGTGTCCAGTTGAGTGTATACCAGAAGCCCACTGCACCGCATCAGAGCCCAGGTCCATCGCCCCTTCATCGTCAGCTGGTTCGCAGCTTGCATGATGGATGCGCTGTCCCCCAAAGCCCCACACGCGCTCTGACCCGGCACCGCGTGCGCAGCACTGCACCCGCCAATGTAGTTCACACGTGTCGTCTTGCAATCGGCCCCACCACGGTGTTCGCCAACGCCGCACCGCCGCACACCCGGAACGAGCTGCCTCACCACCCCCAACGGCCGTCTCCTCGCCGCTGCCCCCTTGTCACACCCTTCCAACCCATCCTGCAGCGGTGCCCGCATCGCATGCATCCCCCAGACGCTGTCCCAACATGAAGCTGCGCTGTGCTGTGCTACGATGTGCTGTGCTGCGTGTCTAGCACCAGACCCGGAGGCACCGCCGCATGCAGGGCAGCCAAGGTACGGAACCTGCCGGCGGACCTCTTCATGATCATGCGGGTTGTGACGATCCTGCGCGGCGTGTTGGCGCAGCTCCAGGTGGAGATCGCTGCGAGCGCTGTGTGGCTGCCGCTCGCGCAGCACGCCCTCAAGCGCAACGCCGACGCCGTGCGCAGTATGCCCAGCGTGCCGCTCGACTCTGCCGCCGCCGCCGACTCCACCTGCATCCCAGCGCAGCGGCCATAGCACACCGCCCCCGCCGACCGGCCGGGGGCGGCACCCGGTGGGCACTCCCGCGGCGGGCAGCGGGCGGTACCCGGTTTTGGCCGGCGAAGTACGGACAGGCCGGCCAGGGATGGTCGAGCTCCGGAGGTCTCAAGCGAGAGCAGAACCAGAGTCACGCAGATGAGCAGCACACAGAGTAGGAGCAGTGGACGTAGTAATGCGATGAAGCGCATGCAAGCTGCCGAGGCGCAACTGCTGAGGCGCAGCTGGCCGGCCGCAGCTGCGCTGTTGACCTCGTTGTCATGAGCTTACAAGATCTTGAAACCACGGGTGTCAGGGGTACACAGGCATGTGTACATCTATGAGTGAGTGTAAAAACCCAAAATGATATGATACGTAATAATAATATATAAGTACCTTGACCCCAGGAATCGGGCATCGCGCCAGACCCAGACGGCCATCAAACACAGCGCCCCTTCTGGTAGGGTCGGACAATTGTGTGGCTGTGGCGGCTGCAACCTATCTGATTCGAGACGTCGAGGACAGCGAGCCGCTGATGCCAGAGCCTGCAGGGTCCCTGTAACGTTACAGAGCAGCAGGGCCCCGGCAGAGGGCTGGTCGCCTGCCCGGGTGAGACGTCGGCTGCTGTGCCTGTACGCGGCTCGTGCGCTGCCATGGTGGTGCCCCTCGGCGTGGCGCAGAAGCCTTCTACCCTCAACGGCGGTGCAACGGCCCGGCTGCTGAGAGCGAGTGTGTGTGGCATGAGAGTTGACAGACGATCGCATTGGGGCTACGCCATCGCAGGGCATCAAGTCCGCTCGATCAGATTGGCCCGTAAGACACTGATCCGATATGAAGGGGCTCTTCATGTGCTCCTCGCAGCCCCAGCCATTGAGATGACAGAACTGGCACGCAATCGCATTGTGTTGACGCTGGCGCGGCAGTGCCCGGGGGCACCCTGATGCCATGTCCGCAGGGCCAATCGACGTGGCCTCAAGCGGCTGGTGGTGGTCTTTACACACTCATCCTTGTCACAGCACACTGTCACGGTGCCAGCATATTCGCTGATGGCGCATGCACGCCGTTGCCGCAGCAGCCACTCTACAAGGCCTCTCCAGCCACATCAAACAACCTCGAGTCGCATCAATTCAATCGCACATGCACAAAACTGGTCAACACCACATTACGGGCACAACCACACTTCAACGTGCCGAAAAACTACCAGTCCGTCAACCGGCATTCCGCCACCGTCCCCACCTACCTGTCACAGGCCATCATCTGGCGATCCTGAGCCCAGCACACAGCACAGCGCCTCCCCGAGCACGGCATGCATGAAACACACCCCCCCCCCCCTCCCAGTGACACTGTCAATGAAAGTCAAGACGCGACTGTACCCATCGGACCCCTGCCGCGGGCACACACCCATGGGTGGCAGGCTGATGGCATCGTCACCGCAGCAGCTTGTGCGCGACGCTCTCCATCGCCGGGCACTCAAGGTGCACCCTGACCGTCTCGAGGCCCGGCAGCGCGACCGCCGCGTCCGCCACGCGTCGCTCCACCTGCGCCACGAGCCCCCGCCACCGCTCCTCCACCGCCTCGCACTTGGCCCGCAGGCGCGCGAGCTTCGCCGAGTTGCCGCGCCGCGCGCTGTGCGTCCTCCCCGACACCTCCGCCTCGCGCGGCACCCCCAGGAAGCCCCGGTCAACCACAGTGATCATCAGATCCAGCCTCTCCAGCGCCTGCAGCCGCGGCAGCTGCTCCAGCTCCTCGAGCAGCCGCGTCACGTACCCCTCGCATCCATGCAGCACGACGTGCGTGAGCGGCGCCACAGCACGCAGCGCGCCAAGGAACCCCCCCACCCACGGCCACATCTCGATGCCGGTCACTTCCACCCGCTCCAGTCTGTCAAGCCCCATGAGGCAGTTGAGCGCGCCACTCATGCTCGCACCCTCGCGCACGTACAGCTTGAGCACTCGCACAGACTCCATGCCGGGGACGCGGATGGCTGCCTCCTCCTCCTCCTCCTGTACCGTCCCCTGGTCTCGGCCGAGCATCGCGGCGGAGACCACATGCATGCCGGGATCGCCGTCCGGGCACGCGTCCGGCGGCACGCGCTCACAGATCGCCTCGTACCCTGACGGGTCCCAGCAGTGGCACAGGTACTGGTGGGCCGCGAGGCAGGTTCCGGTGAGGCGGCGGTACCCCTCGAGGGCCCCGACGACGCGGATCTCGCGCAGCGGCCGCAGCGCGTCGCCGCCGCTGCGGAACTCCTGCGCGCTGAGCGGCCCTGGCAGCACGAGGCGGTCGACGCGCGTGAGGTCCTCCATCTCGACGAGCGCGCGCGCCGCCGCCTCGGGTTGCGATGCGCCGTCTGGCCGCAGGAATTCCACAGCGGTCAGCGCGGGCAGCGCGCGCAGGCAGTCCGGCGCGATGAGCGACGTCTTGCTGCAGGTCAGCCGCTGCAGCGCCGTGAGGCGCGAGAGGTGCGTGAAGAGCGCCGGCCGCTGCGTGTGGTTGCTGTCCCGCAACAGGAACACGAGGCCGCGCAGGGTTTCGAGTTCGGAGATTGCGTCGGCGAGCGTGTGCAGCTCGCGCGACGCTTCGACGCTGGACAGGGTGGCGAGGCTCACGTCAAGGTGCAGATCGCGGAGCACGGCCGCAGCGCGCAGCGTTCCGGCCAGCGTGGCCAGCGTGGCGGCCTCGATGGCGACCGTGAGGATACTCGGCGGCCCCGACGACGCGGCGAGGACAGCTGGGTGGGAGGGGCGCAGGAAGTGGGGGCAGTCGCAGAAGGCGATGCGGAGGCGCGTGAGCTGCCGTATCGGGAGAGCTTCGACCATCGCCGGGTCCTGGCTGTGGATGTGCAGGTTGAGGCTGCGGAGGTTTGCGAGTTTCGGGTGTAGTTTTGGGGCCCGCGGTGGGCGCACGCGGTTGAGCTGCGTCCGCAGCCAGCGCAGCGGCGGGGGCATGTCGAGTCCGTAGAGGCAGGTGTTCTGCCACACGTGCGCGCTGAGGGGGAGGTGGCGGCAGTCGCAGAAGTCGAGGGTCTGGAGGTGCCGGGAGGGTAGGCGGGACAAGAAGCTGACAACGGCCGGGTGGTCGATGGTGGCAAAGCCGCTGCAGATGGTGAGGTGTTGGAGTTGCGGGAGGTGGGATGCGACGGCCGAGAGGGTCTGGCGGTCGAAGAGGGCAGCCGCGGGGAGGCGGAGGGCGGTGATAGGGGGGCACGCGGGCAGGGAGGGGTGTAGGGTTCGGAAGATGGAGAGGAGGGGGATGCGGTCGGGGCTGGAGATAGGGTTGAGGTGGCTGAGGCGCAAGAGATCGAGGATGCCGTCGTGGAGGGCGACGGCGAGCGCGGCGGTGCGGACGGGGATGGGGGCGGATAGGGTTTCGTAGAGGTGGAGGTGGGTGGCGATGGACTCGAGGACGGGGGAGGAGAGGGTGTGGAGGGGGGCGGTGGAGAGGTATTCGGAGAGGTGGGGGCCGGGGGAAAGGGTGATTGCGGGGGGCAGGCGGGGGAAGACGAGGGAGGCCTGCGCGGCGTCAGCGGCGGCGAGGAAGGGGGGAAGCTCGATGTCGGGGCTGCGGTTGGGCGCGGAGATGGCACCGGAGTCAGCGATGTCGGCGCGGAGGGCTGCGCGGAATGTGTGGGCAATATGCTGCGCATGCCCGGCGACCATGTCGTCATCTTGCAGGAATGCGGCGACCTGCAGCGCGGGCGGCACGGTCAGGGAGGGGTGGTGTGGGGCATCAAGATGTTTTCGCATGGTGCGGATGTTGGTTGGGGGGGACCCGGCAACAGTGCACGCTGCACGCCAGCTGAGGAGCCCCGGATACAGAAGACGTGGTCAACGGTCTCCAGAACGGTATTTCTGGCGTGAGTGTGGCTGACGGTTCGTGACGCCTGGGGGGTGAATAGGCGGGGGGCGCAGCTGTGGAGTAGAGCGAGGATGAGTAGGTGGTTGTTTTGGTGGTGCTGTCGTGGCGTAAGGGCGACGGTTGTGCAGGTCACCTCGCCGGTGGCAATGAGCCTCCTGCTGGTGCTCGCACCTGCGGAGCTGATGTTTCTGCGGAGAAACCAGATTTTGAGGTCATGTTGGTTTGCCAGTTGGCGACGCTGGGGAAGTGGGATTCGGCAGCGGTACGGAGCCTGAATCAGCCAGGCCTATGCATCACGATGTGCCGTGTATAATTACTGAAGGGCCGTCGGAGAGGCAATGGATAAATCGAGAGCTCCCTAAAGTATATGTCATTGATTTGGGATGCACAATGCCACAAGTAGCCGCGCGCACACCTCGATGTTGGTACAGTATGTTGCCACTTTGGTGGACTTTGTGTCACCGACAGCTTGGTCCACCCACGACCAGAGCGCCGCCTCTGTAAACGGTAGCGATGTGCTTCCCGGGACATGCTCTAGCTCCTGGAGAACTGGGCTTCGCGCAACCGCTGCGGCCGGTACCGCCCGTCCACGGACAGTCAGGAGCACTCCGTCTTCGTCAGCGCTGTCGGCAACGGTGAGAAGCACATGATTGCTTACCTGCTCAGCTATATACTGCCTCACGGGCGGAGGTCTGGCGATGGGCAGGCACTGCCGCATCCTCAGGTGAGGCTCAAAGAACTCAAGAGCGATCCTGGACATCGGGCAATCGTGGGTCGACGGGGCGCTTCAGGCAGAATAGGCGAGGAATGAAAGCAATTCTCTGAATACAACGTCGCGGCGGTGTGCAGCGTGACAGCATATGCTGCTTACACCAGAGCGCACCGGTATGGTTTAGTCGGACAGTCAAGTTGCCCAGCTCGGAGACAGTGTGATATGCATCCCGGTGGTGGACGAATTCTATTGGATACGGATGACTACATCCTATTGCGCGATACTTTGCGGTCCAGGATGCACGCCAGGTAACACTGGCGCTCGCAATGCTCCGCGCAGTGCACGACACCTCGAACTTCTGTGCTGGTCAGCGTGCCAATAGGCTGTTGTGGGTGCGAATTCGACGGACGAGGCCAGGTGCGCCCCGTCTGCTCTGCACGAGACCCGCTCAATCCAACGAAAGGGGTACTACTAACGCATTGAAATGCCCTATAGGGCGCTTGCGCTTCCCAACACGTATAGATACGTCAAACAAGACGCATGCCGTGTTCCCCCCCACGGTCCCGCATCATAGGCGGTGCACAACCACACACAGCCGCCGTCGTGCGCCACGCCATCCTGCGCGGCCGTCGCCTGATATGACGGGCCATGAGTCACGACGCACCGCGGCTGGGCGCCTTGGAAAACTTGCAGGTGGTGGGCAGGCGGCCTTTGACAACGCTGGCGATTATATATACATGCCCCGATGCGATTTTGGGTGCATGCAGACCGTCGATCTCTTGCACATCGGTTTGCTGTCGTGCACGCAAACTGGCCATGAGTTCGAACGCAAGCCCAGGCTGCTAAGAAACAGACGCATGTCATGGACACAGCTTAAGAAGCTTCGAGTTCCGGCCGATCAGGTGCCCGCCAATATTAATACGCTTACGGTGACATCATGCGCAAGAGATCGAGATCGCTCACGTGGTCGTGGTCGTTGCACACCCGCCTGACGACGGTCAACAAGCTTAAGTATACGGTGCCACGTAGCATTGCGCGCCACGCTGGTCACCGCACGCGTACGCGTTACGCGCCCCCTTAAGGCTTGGCCGGCGCCGCAGAGTAGTTGCAAAAGAGTACAAGCGCAAAACCACAAAGTAGATCAAATCATGGAATCAAACAACAGCGACGCAGAGTCGATCACTGCGGGAGCCATCTATGGTCGTCATGCCTTTCGCGCTGGTGTCAGCTGGCAGTACACCGGTGTGGTATCTGTCTTCGCTTACTTGCCACAGGCACATGACTCGGGAGGTATGTATGTCTGATTACATCGCCGTATCCATAAGGACATTGACACCTCCGGCAACCGGGACCGATTGAACCCTCAAAGGCACGCGCT
>JAUMHO010060686.1:0-11004 GCA_032360965.1 Ulva armoricana
CAGATTGCAGGGACCAGTTTCGAACCGGCGGAGTGTCCAGGAGGGACGTATGCAGAGGTTGTGTGATAGGGTGGTCTAATTTGAGAAATCCGTTGCGTGATGCACCTGTGACCACGCCCCTCTTCGATGTAAGTACATACAGCATGTTCCAAGCAAGCCTCATTTAAGTCAGCGCATGTCTCATGGGGCAAAAGAGAGACAAAAAGGGCATACACAATCTTACACAGGCCAGTGGCGGAGTGCACGTCCCTCTCTTTCAGTGCCTCCATCACCACCATGGTACCACTGTACACATGTCATACATCTAGCCGCCGACAGGCTTCATTAACAATCATGATTCATCAATCCTCATGATTCAACAACAATCATTATTCATAAACAATCAGCACGCTGACTGATTGTTCATGACTGACTGCTACATGTCTGGAAATCCGAAATGAGGAACACTAGAAAACCTGGCCATGTTGAAAACACATGTTCCCATCACACATCTCCTTGTCCCATGGCGACTGGCTATCGTGGTGCAGCATGCGCGACGCCGCTGCCAATCACCGCGTTTATGTTCTGCATCACTGCACTGCAAAGAAACACGCTCTTGGCTACAAACAAGGTCCAAGAACCAGCAGTACATGGCAGGCCAGCGTGGCACACTCATGTGCCATCCCAGAGCGGCTGCGGCGGCAACTGCAGGGGTCATCCAATGGAGCCGGTCATGCAGGCGCGCGTGACGATGGCAACACTCTCTGGACATGCTGGGGAATGCCGTTGAAGCTTTTTGGGAGCGTTCCATACGTTTGCACAAGAGCCGATGGAAACGCTTTGAGAACCTCGTACTTCCCCAGCAGCGCCTCGGACGCTTGCTGGAAGCCATGAGACGCCTCCAGGTGTCGTGTCGTCACTCCAGGACACATCAGAAGCAGCCCAATTCCCACAAACCAGTCCAAGTATGCAGCTCTGGCCTCGTTTGTACGCCGTCCGCCACTTGCGCAGTCTGAAACCGCATCGCCTGATTTCCAGTGAAGTTGCTGGACGTTGGTGCGTCCGTTGGATCTGCTCCCAGCGCTGTGGCTGATGCCCGATTGGGTTTGGCGTGATACCCGAGTTGTCCTTTTTTTGTTAATTTTTTTAGTGTTGTGACTAACTGGAGCATCCCTAGGCCTCGATGCAGCCGCTGTGACGCGGTGTGGGTGTGGGTCCACATTGGTGTGCATACCAGTCACAGCCACGTTGCCTGTATGCATGCAGCCCATTCCCAGGCGTGCGAGGGACGTGCGGACCTCGAGCGTTGGATCAGGGAGCCTGGAAATACCAAGCTGCTGCAACAGGGGTTGCACCCACGTATGGTGGACGCTCCTCTGCAAGCCACATGCACCGCTCTAGCTCCGCTACAAGCGCGGGAAACAAGTATGATCTGCTGTGTGCGGCGTCGTGGGTTTGAGCTGTCAGGCAGCTGTTACTGAAGGTTGCACCGCCTGAAGCATCTGGTTGGCAGAAGCTGTGGCCTGAGCACCTCTACCTAACTCTCAATAGCATGGTGTACATGATCAAGATGTCCATGCTGAACGAGGGCTGTGGTGCTCTCACTGATGGCGACTGCAAGGGACCGAATAAAAAGTTAGCACGACTGTCCTATTCACTCTCCATGGGCAGAAAAAGGGCTGCTGGAACCCTTCGAGCCGGCTGCAAGCAGTCACAGTGCAAGCCGCAAACTACACCAACAACTTGCAACGGCTAGCAGGAGCACGGGCACCAGTGTATCTTGTTTACTAGTGCACCATTGGGTCACAGCTGTCAACACAGACGCTAGAATATCAGATTTTTTGGCTCTGGGAGGTGTGTGGTTCTAGCCACTGGCAGGCACGGAGAGTGGCGCACCATCAGCGCTCGAGTGACAGGCTCACCAGGCGCTTCTGGAAGAGCTGTCTGCACTGGAGAATTGGTCACGCAATCAGCGTGTTTGCCCAGTGCCTGCTGCGAGCCAGCAGGATGGCAGCCCGCTGCATGCTGCACCGGTTTCTCGCAGCATGGCACCACGGCCATGGCGGGCTGGGCATCACACGGGCTCCGCCCTGCACTGACTCCACTGTGGCAGCAGCAGCATCTGGTGCAGGCTACGTCACTGCGACACCAACAGTCGCCGCATCGCGGAAATGGGCACTGCTCGGTCTCTCTTTCCCGAGCATATCGAGTACAGAACGAGACCGGGTGTCACGCAAGATCCAGGCGGGCATCGGCCACAGCGCCCATGTGAACAGCGGTTGAAGGAGGATTACACTGCATGCATTGCTATCAGGACTATCAGCTGATGCGATTCCAATGGTAGCAGTGTGATCATGACTCAGCACTAGTCCACCATGCAGTCACAAACATGTAGACCACAGTCTTGGTCAAGAAAGCCATGACGTCCCGTCGCATCATGGGTCCAATTGCATTATCAGCAGCTGTGGGAGTGCAGGCTGTGGTGTTGACAGCCAGCAGGCCCATGCAGCAGCGGATATAAAGCACATCTTCCTACCTGGTTCCACAACATCCCTTTCCAGCGGCAGTCATGACACGGCAGAGGGGCATCAAGACGAAAACCCATGGCCGGTTTGCTTGACGAGGGCAGGCAGGCACACCTGGCGATGCACAAGTGACCGCCTGGGAAGGCATGTTGTCACCTTGAGTGCAGCCCCTGCTGGGACAAGAGCACCGCGTGCCAAGTTCCGGGTTCAGATAATGATAATCTTGCCCCTTTGGGACTGTGACATCGCCATCACACGCAACGAAGAGCTCCTGGATGGCTTCCTCTAGTGAATCATCACGTGACCACTCTGCCTACGGGCACACGGTCCATCACTCGGACTCCATCATAGAGTTCTGTGTCTGGCAGCACATGCTACCGTATGGCTGGCAATGGCATCATGCTCTGTATCAACATGTGTCAAGGCAGGGTCGGAATGTGATCATGTGCAGCTCTGGGTTGCCATACATCTGCCCTCACTGGCTCGCCTGGAATGGGGACGGCCGCGAACGCGCTGATACCACTGTTTCTCGTGGGTGCCCTTGCTCCCTGGTCCCTGCCATGCTGCGCCTTGACTTCAGGGTGGTGGATAGAGCCTGGACCGGGTCCACCTGGATGCTTGTCTGCAGCCAGTGGATCTGGGCGCTGCTCGGAGGGGAGGACGTGTACATATGGCATGAAGGCAGACTGTCGAAATGGCCGTTCAGAGGCTGGCTCCTGTCGTGCCATGCTATCCTGCATGTCAAGTGACACACCTCTAGAGCAGGCTGTCAGAAAAAAAAAAAAAAAAAAAAAAAAGAAATCGGGCATCACGCCAAACCCAAACGGGCATCGGCCACAGCACCCCTACTGGTAGGGGCGGACAGGTGCAAGACGGGCGCAGGAGGGGGCACAACCACAGAACGTGTGAGCACTTGGGATTCACACAAACCGGAGTGTGCAATCAGACTGTGAACTGAACTCTTTCGAGCTGATTAATTGTCATGGTCAGCATAGCAGTAACAGTTACCTGACGAGTAGATAGAGTGGCTCAAGAAATGCTGGCCCTGTGATCCGGAACTCTGCCTGTGTTGGACGGACATCTGCTAGCAATTGTGTAGAGACACACCATGGCGTTCCTTGGTGACACAGGAGCTGGTAGGATTGGTGGAGTGACACGTCTGGCGCATGATCTCTTCAGACTGCAGGGGGGCTCGCGAACTCTCTTACATGCTGGACCGCAGGTGCTCGTCCCAGACCTGTGCACCAGTGACGCGTGGTCCAGGACTGGACCGAAGGCGGTGCACAAGCCACATCCTGATGCAGCAACGTTTGATGGGGAAAGGCACGGACTGTGGCCGTACACACAACCTGGATGGCACTGGATCCCTTCATGCTCTGTAACGCTATGTTTCCTGGCCTGTGAATAGCCACATGTGCCAGCTCAGGACAAAGCAACAGTCCAGCGCGACAAAACAAGTACGGGAATATGGACACCTGTATTGGTACCGTCCACTGCGACAGCCATGCAAACGAGACAGGATTGGAGGAGCAGCTATGGATTGCTCGTGGACCAAGACAGCTGGAGTGAGGACTGTGTTAAGCATAAACCCAGCGATCCCGGCCTGCACAGACGATTTCTAGGGCTTGTCATTCATCTATGTGCTGCAATTCCCGGCGCACGACGACTTTCCGGTTCATCGCTTCCGCAAGACCGTACCACCATTGTTAATGCAACAGACCTCCATGTTCGTAGCGAAGAAGCCCTGCGGCGCTCCTCCAAATTACACCACTGTACATTGCAGCCAACAAAAACTGTACTAGGAGGTTGGATAGAAAGATACAGCAGCAAATCGATGAATATCGCAGCACATATCAAGAACACGCAAAAATGAACACACAAAAGGGACGATTGAAATACTTGTGTCTACAATGATATTACTGATTTTTTCATCTATCATGTGCATCTCCACAGGAAACTTCGGCTGCAGGTTCTTATCACATGCGGATCAGACCAGACTGGGCCCGGTAGTCTAATCTTGTGAGGCATGCTTCAGTGCGCATGGAATCACTATACCCAACGATGTTGACGGAGGGCTATCGATGCATGTCCACGCGCCATTGCATCTGAGTTCAGCCTTCCCGGCAGTTGATCATGAGCTCTGGTGTTAGTGTTCGCAATCACGGTCCTCCTGTAGACACCGAAGTCAAACCAGGCTTGACGACCCATTCGTTTGAAGCGTCCCCGATCACACCGCATCACAGACCACCAGATCTCATACTGCTGCTGAAGATGAATTAGGCGTGACCCGTCCGTGCGCCGACAAGCTGGACAGCAATTCGCTTCTGCGCGCCTTGAGCATTGAAAGTCAAAGTGGATGCGTACACATGGCACACGACGCGATGCTGCTTCTCTCATATGATCTATGGCTGCAAACATTTTGCTGAAGCAGGCGATCGCGGAAGTGACTCAGCCTTTCCACACAACAAGCAAAAAACACGATTCCGGGTTGTTAGAGGTGCGTAGCCAACTCCGCCTTGGCGGATCCTTGCTCTGGCGAACAACATCAGTCGGATGGTAAATTTGTAGGCATACCTGTCTGATCGAAATCAACGGGACGACGTTTACGTGGCGGTGCTACAGCGTGCACGAGCAAGCGTCGATCAGTGCGCCCTACTGACCATGTCCCTTCTCCGATCCGATCAGCCTATAATTTTGGGCGTCAACTCGAGGGCAATCAACATTATCTCGTGCATGTACGTGCAGGCATCCGGTCGTCACAAAGTGCTTCGCTTACATACGAAAGAACCTCTTGCGGTACGGTTTTCGCCTTCTTACAGCAGGAAAAAAAATTCGGAATTTGGTGTTTCTCAGGCTTGTGTAATCAAGTTGCAATTGCGTGGACGTAGTTTCAGGTGTCCTCCAAGCCTCGACGTTTGCGAGCAACTGCTTGAAGACACCGAAACAACATACGAAGCTCTTGGTGGCGTCGGCAAAGGTTGGTATCGAGTTTCAACCCCTTGCCCATTTACATTCTAGCTGAGGTATTGTGTGTTATTCGTTTTCGGCTGCGTCTCACATGATGCTGTCTGCTTGGGCCGGCTGCTGCAGTGTGCGGTATAGCGTGCTGCCAGATCCACCAACCTCTTTGGGAAGGAGAGTTCACATCAGGAGAGTGCCTCACGGCTGGAAACCTGTATGCAGAGCTGCAAGACCTCGTCTTCTTCGTAAAAGAGCTTCTTGAGACCTTCATTGTTTCCCTCGATGAAGGAATGGGCGCCAAGAGCAGCAAACATGGCGGAGACGGTGACAGCAAGAAGGCAGAGAAAGGCCGCAAGCGCCGCGCAGCATCCGACAGCATCCCAGCCAAAGCAGTACCTCCCATCGGCCTGGCCAACATTGAGGACTCCCCATTCCTATCCAGAACAGCAAGTGGTGCGACTCATCCTGCTCTGACCATGCCACCTCCCCATGACCAGCACAACTGGACAACATCTCACTCAGAGCCTGGTGAACCGGCCATTCCCTGTCCCTACACAGGCAAACCGAACTGGCAAGCTGGCTGGCCCATACTGTTCGTCATCTTCATCAGGCACTTCGTTCTGCAGCCTGAGATGGTGCTGGTTTGTGCCGTCGAATGCACCATGCCATTTCAGTGCACTCTCCGTTATAGCCTCAAGCCATCACCACAGTTCCGTACACTGCCTGGCTGCATGCAGATCTAACCGCAGCTGCCCCACACCCGTGCATCACACACACTTTGATCACCCAAGCTGGGCTGTGCTCGCGCGCTGCTCCTCTGTCAGTATGGCGTCGCACCAGAGCTGATTCGTTGGCTCTCTGATGTCTTTCGTAGAGTGTGCTGGGCTCCGCCAACATTGCAATCCAGGCGACCCTGGTGGACACCTGCACAGCCCAGTTCTTGCAGTCATGACTTCTCCAGCTATGTGAAGGTGACCTTGCTACTACTTGCTCGCCATGGGCCTGCCAAGCCTGTGTCGCCACGTCGTGCTTCTACTCTCCCTCCATCCACACTTGCCAACCAGCAGCCACCCTCCTCAGACGCAAAGCACACACTCTGCTCAATCCACACACTCTGCTCAATCCAGCTGTGCAGCATGTGTTCGTGCTGTGAAGCTCATGCAGTACAGCTCGCACTGCATGTGCTCGTGTGCTCGTGTCATGCAGTACAGCACCTGCATGTGCCAGGTGCAACGCTATACATTGCCTCGACTGCAGGGCCCGATGTAACGCTATACATTGCCTCGACTGCAGGGCCGGATACCCAGAGCGCGCGTTCCAGCACAAGCCGCGCTGGTGTTCCATATGCCGCGCTGCCTGACCAGATAGGGACATCTCCGGACGATGAAGCCGAGTCTGCGTACGGTAAGCTTAGCACGCGCATCAGCGCCCTCGCCTCCGTCCCAGAGTTCAACCTGCAAGGGGAAACAGTGCGCCCTTCGCTTGTGTCTGACATGCATGGCTGCCATGGTTTGAAGCTCGCGTATTGCTGCATGTCTGCTACACCGTTGCATCCTCCAGTGGCTTCCAGCCTCAGTGCGACCCTCTTGTGCTTGCTCTCACGCTTCATCCCAGCCCTTCGGTTGCTGTAATGGGCCTGAGGATGCAGTGTGCCTGAGAATGCGGGGCGCCGGTCTCTGTGCTTGCAACTCCTCGAGCCAGCGGTTGGCCTGCGGTACTGTGCCTGAGAATGCGATGAGCCCGCCAGCACGCCTGTGTGGGAAGCCTGTGTACACGGCCTGCTGGTTAGAAAGGCAAAACGGCACTTGCGATACAACATGGTGGCACCTCGTTGCGCCACCGCAGCGCCACCGCGCCAGCCGGCCCGCCAGGGAGGGTCGGTCTCACGCAGACGCGCACCCAAGCGCCAGGCACACGTGTGAGCCGCTCTGAACGTGCACGGTCACCCCAGTCTGGTGCAAAGATCACCAGCGTCACCAAGCTGGCAGACCCAGCGTCTCACCGCGAGCATCCTGAACACCAGGATGACTGGCTGGCTGAGCGCGGCGCGATCCCGTGACAGCCACCACAGCACGTCTGCTCTGCTCTGTGGCTGCTGTTGTGCCAGGTGTGTTTGCCATGCACCAGGGCGTGCCCCGGTCTGGCATCGCCTCCCCGCAACCCCCACGGTGCAACAGCCGTTGACGCTGCGCCTCCTGCGCATGCTCGTTCCCATGGCCGCGCAACAGCCATTGACGCCGCGCCTCCTGGCAACCCCACAGCTGTACAAAACGCGTCGATCCCGCGCCTCCTGCGCATGCTAGCACCCGTGACTGCGCAACACGCGTCGACCCCGCGCCTCCTGGAGCGTGCAGGAGAGCAGCCCCGGAGCGGCGTCCGCGCTCGACGACCTGCTGCGGCAATGCTGGCAGATCAGCCCGGCGCCCGCAGCCGGGTCGGAGGACGCAGCGCGTCTGGAGGCCTTTGCCGCGTGGCCGCAGGCCGTGGCCGCCCAGGGGCGGGGGCTCTTCCTCACCGCGGCCGACGCGGCCGCGGCGTACGAGACGGCGCCGCGGCTGCAGGCCCGCGGCGACTTCCACTGCACGGACGACAGCCGGGTGTGCGTGTTTGTCGATGCCGAGGGCCCGGGGCAGCTCCGTAGCGTCGCCCACATCCAGCAGCTGCAGGTGTGCACCCTGACCTCTGTCTGCCCGCGAAACATGAGCGGTGCCGGGGGTGCGCGTTCCGCTCGCGTTTTGCATAAACAACAACAAACACGCAGCCAATCCAGGACAGCTTTTGCGAGTGGAGCGTGGCCGCGGTGGTGCTGGGCTTCATGGGGTGACTGAAGCCTGTGCTGCTTCCTGCTACCTCACCTTCCTGCTACCTCACCCGGGCTGTGCATGTTGAAACAGGCATGCTTTGGTCCATGCTGAAGCGATGCCTGGGTGGGATGTTAGTGTACAAATGTATGGGCCGTGGTGTTCCTCTCCGCTCGTGGCGGTGACAGTCACGAACCTCGTTCTGAGATGCAGGCTCGGCAGCTGGTGCCGAAGCATCGGGGCGCGGCCGCGGCCGCAGCCGGCGCGACCGGCTCCGGCAGCCCGTTCCCGAACCTCCGGCCGCTGTTTGCGTACAAGCGGTACGCGGATCAGGAGCCGCTCGCGGTGTCGCTCGCAGAGACGGCGGCCGTGGTGGCGGTCGTGCTGGGCCGGGAGGCAGCCGCCGGGCTGCTCGGGCCGGAGTATGCGGCGCTGCTCGGCGACGACCCGGCCGCGCTCGGGGCGGGGCTCGTCCCCGGCGCTCAGGCGGTGCACGTGCGCCTCACCTCTGACCCATCCTGTACCCCAGCGCATCTCCCGGGCCGTTGTGTGCGGGCCGTTGTTTGCGCTGTTTTGGTTGTGCCGCCGCTGCTCGGCATGTCGGTGCACAATCCACAGACGACGGGGGAGCCTGGCACGGATCACGCATGTAAGCGAGCGTACGCATGTGGTTGACTCTCCCAGAGCGACGATGCTGAGCATTACCACAGCCGTGCACGCCAACGAGCCGCTGCTGCCTGATGCTCTAGCATCCCGCGTCGCGTACCGTAGATGTTGAGAATGTCTGCAACTGTTTCAGATTGAATGGGCGCTACGAGAGGGTGCTGTCTGTGCTGTGAGCGCTCCTTGTCTCCGCCATGCTGTAAGTGCTCCTGTACTGGAAACAGCTCAACATGTGGGCCTCCTCGGCCTGACTCCACTCACTACGAGTCCATGTACATGTGCATTGAGCCACTGTACACTGTGACAAAGGCCGTGTGGTTTGTTTGCGGTTACATCCGGTTGATGCGGGTCAGCTCTGCCGTTGTGCGACGGCTCTGAATCCGCATCAGGAGAGTGGAGGGAAACCTGGAGCGCCATGTAACCACCGCACCAGGCCGCAATGATCAGCAGCATGCGTGCCGGGTGCGCATGCAGGTGGACAAGATGGCAAGCATCCTCGTCAAGGTCACGATGGACATGTGGCTACAAGAGGACCCCGAAGACACGCTGCTGCTCATGCTGCCGATGCTGACGGCGGCGATGCGGCAGCCGGAGGGCACGTGCCGCGCCCGCGTCTTTGACCTCCTGTACAGCCTGTCTCTTCATGCGCAGATGATTGAGCCGGTGGCGGCCAGCGGCCCGGGCCACGGCGATGGTGCCGCGACCGGCGGCGAGGAGGGCCGGCCGGCGGACGGTGCGCGGCGGCTGCAGAGGCTGCAGCCGGAGATCGTGGGGCATGGGGCCATCGGCTTGCAGGGGGTGCGTTGCCCTGTCTTGCCCACATCTGCCATGCGTAGTTGCGCGGACGAGCTGCGTTGGGCACCTGAGGTGTTTTTTTGGGTCCGGGGCACCGCATTCCTACCCAGAGAACACGACGCCTGCCTGCTGTGTCACAGTGTCCCGACTGCCACACGCGGCTCGATGTTGCCGTGCGTCCACGTCAGTGTCCACGTCGGTGCATCAGCGATGTGGCTTAGGCGCTACGGAAGGCACCGCAGCATCTGTGTGCGTTGCGCTGGATCGCTGTTGACACGCGCCGGATGAACAAGGCAACAATCATGCGGTGTGGATCGCGTGCACACGCGCTGTTGCACAGGATCGCCCGTTCCAGAAGGGTTCATGCTAGTGATTGGGGAAGTGATGGCGCAGTAAAAGGTTTGACAGTGCCGCAACCGCATGGCCTCAGGGGCCCTCAGCCAAACTGCTGCACTCCACGTGGCGCTGCGGCCAGGACATCACGTGCTGTGTGCTGTGCTGCCGCAGTCCTCAGCAGACATCAAGCGCTCGCCACCTGCCGGCGGGCTCCCGCCGGTCGTTGCATGGGGTGCTGTGTCGTCCGTGGCGGCCGCCGGCGGCTCCGGACGCAGCGGTGCTTCCCGGTCGGTGGCATTCGTGCTGCCGGCGGAGCGCCGCCGGCGCCCCATGCATGGGCATGTGTGTCGGGGCCGCGGGGGTGGTGGGCCGTGGCGGTGCCGAGGGAGGCGTGCTCGAGTATTGCAGCATCTCATAGATCTATGCCACACACGGGGGTATGCACGGCATCCCCTCTGGGCACCTGGTGAGCCGTGGCGTGTGCGCACCGAATGACAGTAGCAATTCCGAGCTGATCCCCAATCACGGCCGCCGATGAAATCAAAAGGTCTGCATGCAGCAGCACTGCCACCGTGTGTCCTCCGCACGGGTGTATTGCACACCACATGCCACCTGCCCGTCAACGCATGCTCCACAGCCTGCACAAACGGCAGCCGGGAAGAGGAGATCACACTCCCGGTGTGGTGGCGTCTGCGATGACACGCTGGATCCAAACGCTACGTGCAAGGTCACCTGCATCAACGCCATCTCAGTCGACTGCACACTGCTGACGCCAGCGTCGCATCGCACTCTCGCGCGTCTGCGATGCTCCATTGCTCTGTGGTTCACGACCGTTCGTTTGTGGTTGTGAGCCTATTCTGCGATGCCCCATTGCTCTGTGGTTCACGACCGTTCGTTTGTGGTTGTGAGCCTATTCTGCGATGCTCCATTGCTCTGTGGTTCAC
>JAUMHO010060686.1:11104-27130 GCA_032360965.1 Ulva armoricana
CCATTGCTCTGTGGTTCACGACCGTTCGTTTGTGGTTGTGAGCCTATTCTGCGATGCTCCATTGCTCTGTGGTTCACCACCGTTCGTTTGTGGTTGTGAGCCTATTCTGCGATGCCCCATTTGCAGGTCTGCGGCGGTCTGTTCACGAGCAACCTGGGGGCATGCTGGCAGCCGCACCCTGTTGCAGCAAAGCCAATTGCTCTGCAGCTGCATGCCTCGTGCGGTGTATATGCAAGCATTCCGCAGCCTGTGCTGCACCAGCCACGGCACAGGATGCCCTTGTTCTCTGTTTGCAGCCTGTATGCTGTACATGCACGCTGTCTACCCATGGCAACACAGGAGGTGTGTGGCCAGTCGCAAGGGCAGCAACAGTGACGCCGTGGCGGTGTTAAAGGCGAGGTGCAGTGCAAGAGATGCCTCACCCTCCAGCACCGCCATACAATCTAGTCTCCCCAGGAGAAAAGGCACTCCATCGTTCCTGTCAAGATGCCACTGTCTCGCACCCGGTACCACCGTCTCAGTCGCACAGCAAGCTGCCCAACACCTGCTGCGCATGATGTATCAGGCATCTGCACCCGTCAGCCTCGGGAAAACAATTCATTTTCAACTAGTTTAGTTATTATTGCGTCTCCTAGTCCTTTTATACCAACAATAGTACACAGAAACCCAGTTTTCCCCCCAAATTTAGGTTTGATAGTACAGGCTGCTTGTAGTGAGCACTGGCAGTGGAGCTTCTCTCTTATGAACCCGGCATCCCTGCCCAGAATAGGTTGCAGTTTCGGGTTGCAGTTTCGGGTTGCAGTTCCGGGTTGCAGTTCCGGGTTGCATGCATGCAGGCTGTGCCAGCGACCCGCGTCGCCGTCTTCTTGCAGTGGCTGAGGTGCCTGCTCTTCGAGATGCTCCTGGAGGCGGTCCACATGGAGGACCGCTCCGATGATCTCTGGAGGGCCGCGCTCGGGTGCCTGCTCCACCTGGTGGCCTCAGGGGGCACCCCTGATCTCTCCCGGATGGCCGGCCTTTCGACAGCACCTCTGGCGGTGCTGCTGTCCGTCGCAGAGGACCATGCATGGTGCGGAATCGCATCACCTGACTCCGCCAGTTTCACCGACACTGCAGAGAGTGGTGGGGGGGCCCTGTGTCTGATCCGTCGCCTCTGCGGTGCGCTCGCCCAGTCGGGTCAAGGCTGCCAGATATGTGATAGAATGTAGGATGGTCGACGCAGGAGATGCGCTGACCGGCCGTGAGCGGCTACAGGCGGCCTGGCCATCCTCTCATTCCGGCATGCCGCGCTCGTATGCCCACACGGGTTGCAGTCCAGCGCGGCAACTCAGAGTCGGTGCTGGGGGTGCCTGGCAAGGCTGTGCTGTTAATGCATGGCTGGCATGCACAGCGTCGCCGGCAGCAGGGATCTCCTCAACGTGTGCCGCAGCCAGGTGGCCGGGGCCGTGTGGACAGGCGTGGCTGAAGGTGGACAGTCGTGGACATCACCACCCAGTCGTGGCTGTGTGGTAGTCGGGAGTGTGGTCGACCGCCGAAGCTCCTGTAGGACCCCTGGTGGCGCAACCGGTGTGGCGCACATGCAGGTCTCAGGAGCTGCAGGGTGTGCTCACATGCATGGCGTGCCAGCTATGCTACGTTCACACCGAGAACGATCCCCCGCCAGCGGCTGCAGGCGACGGGGACGGGGGGCCCCGCCGGCCACACCCCCTCAACATCGGCCAGCTCTCCGCGTTTGGCGGCGTGCCGCAGCTGCTGCACTGCATGCATGCGCGGCCGACGCAGCGCGCGCAGCGCGCGGCGCTGTCCGTGCTCCTGGACGTCGCATGCATGCGTGCCTGCCGCCTGGACCCCACCCTGGAATCGTACCTCAGCAGCAGCGAAGCCCGGAGGTGCGCCCGCGAGGCCTCATGCATGTGATGCATGCGTGTGCTACATCAGGCGGCAGTACCCGTCGGACGCTGAGGACTGCATGGGACGGACGCGTGTTGTCACCAGGGCCAACAAGCGCGGGCGGTAGAGCACAGACGACACGTTGCGCCAGCCCGATGCATGGCATCATGACGACGCGCATCCGGCACACGAAACACGGCGGACGTTCGGGTGTGTCGGTTGTTCTGGCATTTGCTTGGTCTGGTTTGTGAGTGTACCCCTTGGCGCTGCCGGGCTCGTAGGTTGGTCTCCGTGGGACACACAGCGGATGGGTGGGTGCCGTTGGTGCATGCCACAGGCGGAGGGGCATCACAGCAGAGACCGCATGTGACGTGTGTGCAGGTTGAAGGCACTGCTGTCGAGCCCGGCAGCCGCTGAGGCGGTTGCGCTTGCGGTGACCAGTGTCGACAGCATCGGCGACGCGGCCGCCGCGCCTGCCGCCGCAGCCGCAGCGATAGAGCGCCACCTTGCCGACGCCGGCCGGAGCAGCCACGCGGCGTCGCTGGCGGCCGCGGCGTCGCTGCGGAGCGTGCTGTGCGCGCTCGCACCGGCGGCCGCCGACGCCGACGGCGGCGTGGCGTGGGCGGCGTCCGCGACGCACCTCGTCGACACCTGCCTCGGCACAGACGAGGTGCGGCTCCGTCCAAAGTCGCGTGCTCCTGGGACCCGTGCTCCACCAATTCTGTCCTGTTGGGGGCTCTTCCGGCGACGTGCTGCGATCGGCATGTCCGCCCGCCGTCTCAATGCATGGCACATCACACCCCCCGAGTGCAGCCGCCCCATCGCCGTCGCACGGCATGCTTGGCACGCCCGCCGTCTCAACGCGATGGCAGCAGCCGTGTCCACAGCCGCTCACCGACATGCAGTTTGCACGCTCCGAGGCTGCAGACACCCTCGGCAGCATGACGCGGTCCACCGACGCCGTGACGCAGCGGCGCTGCGCCAAAACCCTCGCCGCGCTGTTCTGGCGGGGCCGCGCCGCCTTTGTCTCCGGCTCCGTCATCCTCTACCTCCCCGCCTTTGCCACCCGCCGGCCGGTGGACCTGTTCTCGATCTCGCTGCTCTCCCCCCCGCCCGCGATGCCGGGCACCGCCTCCCACTCCGCGCCCTCGCCGCTTGCGCCTCTTCTGGACACCCTCTCCGCACAGCTGCACACGACGGCATCCGCACCGCGTGGCGCACGGCTGCTCCTGCACACGCTCCGCATCCTCCTCACCACCTTCCTCTGCCGCAAGGGAGACTTTGGCTCGGGGTCGTCGCGCACCACCGCGGCGCACGTGTTTGTCGCCGCCGCAACCGTCGCGTCGGCGGCAGCGTGGCTGAAGCGCGTGCCGGACCCTCCCGTGATGCGGCCCGCGATGGTCAACGTCGTGCAGCTGCTGCTGGACCTGTTTGCGGTGAGGGTGGGGGACGACTCGGGCGACGCCGGGCTCCCGGTGGCTGGGGTGTCCGTCGCCCTCGGCCGCGGGAACCCGCTGGGGGGCCCCACCATGTCCCCCGGCAGGGGCGCCGCTCCTGGCACAAGCCTGCTGTCGGCGATCACGCTGTTCCTCAAAGGTGCGTCACCTCCACACCCAACCCTCGACCACCCCGCACCTGCATCCGCGACCGTCCGCCGCGCCGGTCCTCCGGCCCGGAACGGCAGCACACATCGCAGGCAGTGCATGCTTGTCATGCATGCTACCCCGTCATGCATGTGCCTGCTTCACCGATCGCATCTGTGTGCTTGTCGGCGAGGCCATGGCGCAGAGCTGCAGCGTTCATGATTGCGGGCAGATGCGGAGGTGATGCGGAGGTGCAGCAAACTCAGCATGATGCGGGGCAAAGCAGAGTTTGGTTTGATTGCGTCCACTACTCTTGGAGTGGGTGTATGTGTGTGATACCCAAAGCTCCCGCGCTTGAAGCACGCTCCTTTCAGCCCTGTTCTTCTCAGCCTCGTTGCTCCGTTACTAGCACCCAGCGGGCAGATTGCGGCCGGGGTGTGGCTGTGAGGGGCGCCTTAGGTCTGCGTCAAGGGACAGCTTGTGTCCGCCGCGCTCAATAGTTCAGTACTGACGGGCCGCTTCCCGGGCTTGCTGCACCTGCAGTGTTCGCGCGGCGGTGGCCCGCACTCGCGCAGTGACCCCTTCGCGCTGCCGGGTGATTGCGTGATTTTGCAGTGACCCCTTCGCGCTGCCGGGATCTTGGGTCCGGGATCTCCGTGTAACACTCATGCAGCGACCCGCAAGTGTTGGGGGGAGCATCGCCCCTGATGTGCACCATGGCGGCATTACAGAGCAGAGCACTCGGCTGACATGCATGACCCGTGCTGTGCGGCACGCGCTGTGGCAGCGTGGTGTACTGCACAGAGCACTCGGCAGGCGGGTGCGCCTTGCATGGCGGTACTGATGCCATGTAGGCGTGCGGGCAGTATGCACCGGGCGCGGCCTCTGCCCTGCGTCTGACCGTTGCATGACACCGGCGTTGCCACTGTGCAGACGGCAGGGGCGTCGTTCCCCCGAGGTGGCCGTTCCGGCGGTGGAGTGTGTATTTCATCTCATCCCAAGCAAACTCAATCGCATCCCATCGTGGCGATGTGTATTTAATTCGGGGGCCTGAATCGGAGCTACATGGTGTAGCTGAAGGAGGCCGCACTCCAATTCGGTGGATCCACTCCAGCCGGTGGGTGCAGGTCGCACATCGATTCCGTCACTCGCCGTCATGGCGATGCCGGTGGAGCTGCTGCTGACGCTGCGGGACGGCCTGGCGCCGTCGGCCGCACCGGAGCGTCGGTCCGCCGAGCCACGCGCTGCGGCCGGCGTCTGCGGATGGCACACAGTCGCCGGCACAGGCGCGACTGCGGCAGACGCGGCCGCGGCCCCGGCGGCGGGGGGGGCTGCCGCGGCGGCCGGCGGGTGGTCGGGGCGGGAGCGGGGGATGGGCCTGGCGATCGATGCCGAGGTGGCTAAGGGGCTTGCGTTCGGGTACGCGTCAGCGCGGGACGCTCGCGTGGTGGTCTACATCATCCTCCTCTGGAAGTTCGAGCTGGATGCTGCGGCGCTGGAGGCCGCAGGCGGCTGCGCCCAGCTGAAGAAGGTGCTCTACCAACCTATGCATTGCGAGACCCGATCATGTGGCCACCCCCTGTGGCCCGCGGCAGCGCTGTACGCATGGTGTGTGTGTCAGTCACACACGAGGGTGCCAGCCATTCCCACCCGGCAGCATGCATGATGCCAGAGTGCCGTGCCGCTCGGCGCATGAGCCGCTCTTTGTGTGCTGAGCAACCGGGGGGACACCCCAAAGGCAACGAGCTGTGCCGCGCGCTGTCCTGTACCCTGCTGTGCCGCAAACCAACGCTATGCCGCACACTGCGCCACAACTGACACTGGGCCTCACGCGCTGCACCACGGCACATTGCAGTGTGTGGCCGAGACAGCGTTGCGTCTGGCGCTTGTGAGCGATCCACTGAACACAGGCCTGCCGGCTTGGTTCTGCGCCGGTTCTGCAGCGTGCCGCTTGATGGGTGTCACGGCGACGCGCACAATCACGGCGACGCGCCCAACACCGACGGGGGGATGCGCAGGTGCTACAAGACGAGGATGCTCGGATACGTTTGATCGTCGCCAAGTTCATCCAGGGCCGCCTCAGCCGCCACCGCAAGGACGACTTTCAGGCCGCCCTGCAGTCGCTGATGGCCATGGCCCAGAGTACAAGCAACGGCGGCCTCATCGACAACCCGTACATCCAGCTGCAGGCCTTCCTCTTCCACGAGCTCCTCTCCGTGGATGACCTCTGATGCGAGCTACCCCTGAGCCGGGCCCTTGGCACATCTCATATGCAGCGAACCGCCGCAGCGGCACAGAGGCCGCTGAACCTCTGCATTCACAAGCCTGCAGCTTCGCCGGAGGTGCACTGGGTGAATGAACGGCTCTGCAGCGCCAGGCGTGCATGACACTGCGGGAGACACTATGGCCACGAATGCGAACGGGCCGATGTGGACCAGAGCGTACGCGGGGCCTGGAGCGGGCGTTGAGAGGGAACATGCACGCCGTACTCGTAGCGCTGCATGCCCATTGCCCCCAGGTAGGTTGCCGCTGTGTTTGGTGGCGTGGCGTTCTCGGGCAGGTGGAGCGCAGTTGCAGTGTTCGGTCCGGATCGATGCTGCCGGTGGTTGTGGCTCTGCAATTGAGGAATCGGCGTTTTTTGCATCTGTGAGTTGTATGATAGCGATGCGAATGAGATTGATCTGAGTTCTTTCTGTGTAAGTCTAGGCGCCATGCGTGACACGAATCGGAGTGTACGGGAAGACCAATGCAGTGTGGTCCAAGGCCATGGGAATCAGCATGGCATCTCTGGATCCGGCCTAGTACACCCTGTCTTCGTCAACACAGACACACGCACTCCAGTGAGCGGGCGTGAAATGGAATATCTGACAAACTGTTACTGGTATACCTAGTCCCAAGTAACTACCTCAGACCGTCGCATATAAAGCATCGGTGTACCTTGTACTTGTTCATGGCCCCGTTGTCACACTACAACAGCAGACAACGCCCTCACTACGTCAGGACTGAACTGCATTTCCATCACAGCCTCTTGCTGCTCATGTGGGGTGACGGTATGATCCTCCCTGCTGAGACTTGGCCCAAGCCCCATGTCCGGACCGACCGGCCCTGCAAAATCACAGAGCCCAAAGCAGCCAGCATGCTACCAACGGAGTGTCTGTTCTGTTTGCGTCATGCACATCACGTTCATACGTATTTTGCATCAGCAGGTGCTGTGTGAACACTGTGTGGATCATTGTCCAACATGGAATTCGCCTTCACAAATGTGGTACTGATGAGCAGGGACCGAACCATCCTGGCAACGCCTAGCGTTGCATGTACTCTTTGTCCGGGCACAGCATGAGCATGCGGCCATGCTCCAGTGCTAAGCCTTTCTGAGCAATGTGGATACTTACACTCAATTGCCTGAAACATCTACAACAATACTAACACGCTCTGGGTGCTCGTATGGCAACCTCAGACCTCGCAGTGGCACAAATTCGCTCCCACCCTCCCATGTGATGTCACCAGAAGCTGGACATGCTACGTGCTGTGCATGGTGGGTGCAAGCAGAGGGCAGGTGCGGCGGCATGGGCACAGGCAGTGACCGTGTCGGGCACCCGGCACGTGCGCCTTCGCTGACGAGTTTTTTCGGCAACAACGCACGCAGGTTTACATCATGCACATGAAACGGCTGGCCCTGGGATCAACCGCTACACAGTGTGCCAGTGTTACAGGCCTTTGTTTGCAACCATTTGTTGGCATGAACACCTGAAAATGTATCAATCAAAGTGGGGTTTGTTGGGTGGCGTGCTAAAACTAACACTGGCCTGTTCCTCAGAAGTTCATCCTTGAGCCACCCGTGGGGGCTGCCCAACTTTGAGGCAGGCGAAGCCAGCTATTCTCAGGCCTTTGCCAGTCTCTTTTTCAATCCCCTTGAGCACCTGTGCTACAGACGCTTTGTCATCGAGGATGAACTTCTGATCCAACAACGAGTGCAGCTCATAAAATTTCTCCAGCCTTCCGCTGACCATTCGCTTCAGCACGTCCTCGTTTTTGGGATTCTGGCTGCGGGCCTGCTCTGTAAGAAGCGTGGTCTCATGCTCCAGCAGCTCTTGTGGAATTCCTGCCCTGCCTATACTCAAAGGATCCATCGCCACAACCTGCAGGCGCAGTTGCGAAAGCTGCTTGATCATGGACACAGTCAACACGTACACGATGTCCTCATTTCCCGGAAACCGCAAAACAGACGACGCATGAGCGTAGTGAAGCTCAACCTAGACGAATGTATCCTGCTGCATGGTGGCATTGTCCTTTGACTGCCTTTTTGAAGAGCTGGGCACACATGCAGCACAGAACGATGGCGAAACCATACATGTACCAGAACATAGGAAAATCCGCATGGCAGAACGAACCTGCATGCTCACATGCTTCCCGAACTCGGCTATCTTGTCGGGGACTGCCTTTGACAGATCCATCGAATCGTGCTCGAGGGCTACAGCAGAGCACATGGTGCCACATCCATTCCCAAGGACATTGTGGACATACGTGGCAACATAGCCACTGCTTGACGACACTGCAGCTGCGGCTCGTAGTACAATATTTTCTCGGACTATCCCGGCAACCTCCTTGACTGCATTTGTAACCTGCAGCAGTTGTCAATATCTCAGTCTGGCAAATCCCATTCGAGCCTGAGTCCGTACAGTTCAATAGAATTGAATACCAATGCTACTGACCACAAAGATTTCAGGCGATGCTGGAATCGTACAGTCTGGTTCTCTATGCTGTGGCTTAGCAGCCGGTCAATGTCCAGCAAATCTTGATCCGATGAAGCTGGTTGCTGCAAAGCAGCTTTCGCAACGAAAGGCAGCAGGCCCTGAAAGCTGTCGTTGCGAGCAACAAAGTCTGTCTCACAATTCACTTCGACGAGGGCTGCCTTGGCACCTCCACTCATCACAGTGACCAGGCCCTGCAGGCAATCGTGCATAGGAAGAACTCATACCATGGTATGACTATAGACTGATGTGAGTGACTCCATATTAAATGGAAAATGCTTGGTTTGTTTTTATTTGCATGGTTCCCGAACAGTGATCACAGACCAGGGACGCATCGCTGTTTTCAACACGTTGACGCAGTTCACACATGCAGAGGATACAGTCGTCCATACAAAAGCCCAGTAATACCTTCGCTCTCGTGGACAAGTAGCAGAGCGTGATGATTGAGGCAAGGTGCGACGACTCCAAAACATCCGTTATAGAGCAGGGCGCAGACCGCTGGTCTGCTGCATGTCTACAGTGTGCCTCATGGGCATGGAAAATGCATGGCGATACGTGCAGACAGCATATAACAGTGGTTATCACACCTGTGTCGCAGTTCGGCCTGATTTTTTGGCGGCAGCTGCTGCCCCACGCTTGCGAAGAGCGTCAAACGCCGCATCTACGTCGTACCCAGTCTCTTCCAGCGCAGATCGCACGTCACCCAAAGGGGCTCCGGTTTGTGATCTTAGATCTTTGATGAGCCCAAGGATCTCTGACTTGCTGAGAGATGCAAACGGCCTCAGCAATGTGTTGGCTCCAGCACTGCAGCCAACCAAACCAGGACTGGCTAGACGAGACCACATAAACCTGCTACAACTGAGCATATCGGCCCGTCAGCTCCTTGTGAGAACAAATCGCGCAGCGGAAGTTCCTGAAGCTCAAACAAACGATGGATCGCGGAGTCACCTGTGCACGCACACTTTCGCCGGTATGTACACGTCTTTGCACAGACCAGATGCCTGTTAACCGTGCGAGCGAGTCATGCCATGCAGTTGTCACAACTGAAATTTTCTATCGCATTTCCGATTGCCCACTTGGCCCGCAAGAACTTGATCATCCGCGCGCATAGTCTACAGAGGTCACACAGGGCCACAGCTGCACTGGTGGACACATCCTCCCTGCCAGCCGCCCCTCCCCTCCCAGTCTCGCCTATGCCCATCCAAGCCCAGGCCCTGGGTCGTTCAGATCGTGGCGCCTCCACGGGAGGGGGGGGTGTCGTGTCCTCGCTTTTGCCGCCTGCTTGCCCGCAATGAGCACGTCTGGCGATGGTGGGGTTTGTATGATAAATCTCCGCTCGTGGCTTACGTGTTGTCCCCCCTCCCGGCCGCTGCGTTTCCCTCGTCCTGTTCTGACCTACTGGATGCGGTTGCCGCATCCCCCCTCCCCACCCCCCTACCAGCAGGGGCGATGTGGCCGATGCTCGCTTGGGTTTGGCGTGATACCCGAGTTGGGTAAAATATATATATATTGTTTTTGGTATACAGGTTTCTGGGGCTCTGCCGAGAGGCGGAGCTGTTTTACGCCGTCTCTGCTGCGTTTGGGGCATTGTGAGCAGTCTAGTGGTTCAGTTTGTTTATGTATTGCTTGGTTCAGTTTGTTTTTGTATTGCTTGGTTCAGTTTGTCTGCGTGGAATAATAAGACCGGGCGACTTATCCCCGTGAGGGGACTGTTGTGCTGCATTGAACTCCAACACTGGTGGACACATCCACACTCGGCTTCATCCTTCCGAACAACACCGCTCGCGCATGTATGCATGCCACCACGATGTGCAAATGGCAGCGCAATGCAAGTGCAGAGGACGTGCGGCTGACCGAATTCGAACATCGATCACTCTCAACGTTGGGACTGGAGAGCAGCAGTAACTCTTTGACATGGTCATGGACACACAATGACGACTAGAACGACATCAGATGAACGTGGTACATGCCAAAGCGCCTCATACAGCACTGTAAATGTAAATGTAAATGTAAATGTGACACTTACTCGCCATATCCTACAAGGACTTTGACATCTCCGGATAACCGGGACCACGGGCCAAGGCCACTGTTAGCTCAATCCAGCATCGAAGCTTACGTGTTGCCACCACATCCAGATAGCAATCACGCCACAGCAAGCGACACACTGCTCCCTAACACTGCCTCATCTTGCAATCTTCCGCATGCCGGTCGATCAACCGCGGCTTTATCTATACCTAGTCAACAAATGAGAACCGCAATGCAATCCGTCGGCTGCTGCACCCTCAGCTTGTGCTTCAGGTCCACCGTCCAGCTGGAGCTTGAGCACAAGGCAAGACCGAAATCCTTATTGGCAAGATCAAATGCACCAGACTTGAAATCAACACCATCGGGGGTGCAAAGCACCCACTGCAATCATAACAGGGCAGCAGGCCACGCCAACCCGGCTGCTCCAGCTACGAGTTGTCGGCGCCGGCAGCTGAGGGCTCGTGATCGCGATCTGATCGGCCGCGTGATGCTGTGCCATGGTACTGCTGACTTTATCGGTCATGGTCGCCACCTGGGACAAGGCACTGCAGGTATGGCACAAGCTTCTTACGACACTGCAGCCAGCAGCGCAATCACAGCATGGCACAAGCTTCTTAGGACACTGCAGCCAGCAGCGCAATCACAGCAGAACGGCACTGCACAGAAACACAAGCTCTGCATGCTGCGTCTGATCAACTGCACGCCAACATGCAAACCTGCAGAACAGAGCAGCAACAGCTAGCATGGGCTTGCACTGCTGCGATGTGCAAGTACCTTTGTGTTTGTCGTCGTGCTCAGCCAGCGGTCGCTGCCGCCTTGTGCATCTGTTCCCCCTCGACACCGAGAAGACCGCCTCGGCTGCCGCAAGATTCTGGCGAGCGAGCTGCAGTTCCCGCGTGACAAGAGCTGCATCCGACTCTTGTGCCATCTGCGCCGCAGCTGCCTGAGCATTGGACCAGGCACCACCCGGCACCTTGGGCACGCCCCAGCGCCTCTCTTCCTCCTTCCGGGCTTCCGCCGCGTCCTGTGCTGCCACTGCGGCGGCGCGGCAAGACAACACCGCCTTCTGGGCCGACGCAACCGCCTGCAGGGGCACACCGGCCGGCGTTGGCAGTTCACTTTAACTGGTAAGTCTTCAACATGTGGTTCGACATGATGCAGCTCAGCCCGCAGCATGTGGTGTTGGAAGAATACCCGCCGCAGGGTACCCTGCCCTTCGACCGTTGTGCCACGGGAGCTCAACGACCCAGTGGACACACACTCCCAGCAGAGGGGATGTACAGAGCCATGCAGGTGCTCGCAGCAATGGAAGCGGCGGGCGTGACCGTTGGGACTCGACCGCTCCCGGCCGTCGCAGGTGTTGAGGTCGTGATGGCCACGGCCGTGCAATTATAATTATAATAATAATATGACTAGTTATTATTATTATTATTTTATATATGGGTTTGGGTTGCAGGGATCCGGACTATTTTCGAACCAGCGGTGTGTCCAGGAGGGACGTATGCAGAGGATGAGTGATGAGGTGGCCTGATTCGAGACCTGTACGCTGCTGCGTGATGAACCCGTGACCGTGCCTCTCTTCGATGTAACTACATGCACGAGTGCTACATTGTGCAGGCCACTTCCTGGGAGTGCGTGACCTGTTACGAACGAGCTGCACCACCGAGGCGGCCCAGGCACCGCGGCTGATACCGATACGAGCTATGACTGCCGATTTTACCTGCTTAGTCCTAGCAATGCTTCTGTCCATACTTCTGTGGTCAAGCGCTGGTGCACCTCACAACATCGTCATCCCGCTACTGTTGGCAGAGCAGTGAGCAGTATGAGGCCCTCGAGCCCCGCCCCCCCCTGCCATAGCACTCACTTACCACGGCCGTGCTCACTTAACACAGTTGATCCGTGATAAGACCACACAGGTTGACACAGCACATGCAGATGATGCAAGGCACACCGTCGCCGCGAAGTCGGCGGGTGGGGCGGCCCTCAGACTCGAAGCGTCGAGTGGGCGAGGCACGTGGCAAAAGCAGTGCACCCGCGGAATGCCGACATGACGCTGTCGTCGAGTAGGACTCGCAGCTGCACCGGCACACGGAGCGCCCCATCTGGCATGTACTGGCCGAGGGCCGCGTTCAGCTTGCTGTGGCGTACGAAGTAAGGCGTGCCCTTGGCCTTGGACTGCACGTCTGTGCTGAACTCATGCTGGTAGTCTGCACAACGACCCGCCATACTATGTTGACAGCGTCATACCAGCCACCTGCACATCTGGCAGGCGGAATACCTGCCAGCTCAGCAGCTTCCGGAGCCACAAATCGAGTCCCGTGTCCGCGAGATCCGCGGCGGTGTGTCCACCGAGTGTCCACCGAGTGGGGAACTGTGCATCCCGGTGTAACTGCCGTCAGGGATCTGGCAGCAGTGCAGCCTTGTAGCTTCTTCGATGCTCTTGCTGCGGCTGCGGCGATCTGAAACGGCACCAACCGATATGTGCATGCCACCACCACGTCACTCCACGCACGCCCCGGATCACACTTGCAGATCCAAAGCCTGGGCATGACATGACCCGAGTGAGGTAGTGGGAGGATGCACAGACCAAGGGCTGTGATACAACGAGGCTCGTGATGCGCTCATGCACGCTGGCGGCCTGTGGTGCGGAGACAACGTCAACCAATCAGGGCCCGCAAGCGGCCTTTGCTACGCAGAACACCCACCGTCTTCCTGCCCGTACCTTGCGGTGTGCCACACACCTGACAGCGCAATGGCCATGTTGACGTGTGCCATACGTGTGCAGGCGTGTCGCGGGTGTGTCGCAGGTGTGTGGCAGGTGACAGACACAAGCCGGAGTGGTGCCGTGACACACAACGAGACAACGTGACGCCGGAGTGGCCGCTGCGCTGGGTGGTGCAGGTATGCTGGTTGGGGCTGGCTGGTGCACCCTGCGGCACTGCAGCGTTGGTACACGTGTAACTGCAACCGTCCCGAAACAGCGTCTACATCTGTGTTGTGTCGACTGTCAGAGATTCCAGATCTGGACGTTCTGAACGTACTGACCGTGAACATACGGAGTGCTGTTTGGTGGGAGGTCTCACAGGTGCCGGGGGGGAAGGGGGAGGGCTCCATTATGGAGACGGGCGAGCTGGTACGGGTGAGGCGCACGGTTTGAGATGTTGTTCAGCGACTTGTTCCGGTTGATGACTACCATCGTGAAACGTGTGTGCACCCGAAGAGATCCGAGGCCTTGTGAGATCATGGCCTTGCGATTGTGGAGCTTCAAGAAGACAGACACACACCGGTTGCCTGCAGGCTTCACCTTTGCGATCGTGCCCCGAGGCAGAACAAGCACCCTCCTGCACCCTCCTGGGCAATACTTGGCCTACCGTGGCTGGCGACTCGTAACAGTGACGTGCAAAAGCCGGGCGAGCCGAAGCGGCTCGTTGGCTGTGCTTGTTGTTGCATCATCGGCATGTACAGCAGCAGTGCCGGGCCGCAAGGTTGACTTCAAAGGCGAAGCACACAAAACAGCATCCAACCAATTGGAATCTGCCCATTGAGAGAGGTGGCATGCAGGATGTTAGTGCGTGCCTCCACCGGTTTCGTACAGGTTTCTCTTGGTGTGAGGGAGTGTGGCCAAGGTAATGGGTTGGATGCGGGACCCGAGGTACAGGCTCCCTGCCACTAGCACTCAGCCACAGCCCCTGGCACAGCGACTAGCACTCAGCCACGGCCGCAGCAACTAGCACACGGCCACAGGGCGCCCGGGCACTATCTGCGGTGCAGGCAGTGCTAGTCGCTGTGGTTGGGTGAAGGCGCAAGCCGCAGCGGTCGTGGCCGCAGCTGTGCTTGCTGTGGTGCCTTGGCTGTGGGGCCTTGCAAGTGGGGCAACCGAATGTTACGGAGACACACCAGGTAAGAGGCCCCAGCTGAAAGGGCGGAGACTTCACTTCCGGCATCGGTCCCTCAGATACTGCTCCATCTGTCATCAGTGAGGCGAATCTCGGAAAGGTGCACTGCATGCAGCAGAATCACAGTGTATCCTGCTGGTGTGGTGTGGCTGCTCGTGTGGGCAGAGTCACTCGCGATGTGAATGGGGCGGCTATCATGATCTACATCCATTCCAATGGAACGACACCATGGCCCGTATGCTTGCGGCAGTTGCAATGATGCTGCAGTTGCAATGACACAACGCAACAGAGCAGCCACTGACCAGCGCCGTGATGAACTCTCCACATGCCCAGACTTGCTGCACGTGCACCACATCGATACATGTGCCAGAACACACTCATCACAATGCAGCCGCACAACCGGACTGGACCGTGCTGCGTTATATATGGGGGTGAGCATCGTCCATGGGGAGCACCTGCAGTGAGGACAGGGGTGCATGTAGCCCGGAAACATGAGTGTTGCATTGCATTGCACTTCCACATCCGATGCTGCATCCTTGGAGCAGCGAAATGAGTTCACGGGCTAGGACCGGATGGGCCGTTGCCACATGCACAGCCTGCTCAACAACTGTGTACGTGTGTGTACTACCCAGGCCTACATGGAACAAGAGGGCCTGCTAGCGCCGCAAGTGTTGCATTGTGTATAGTATAGTGTGGCAGCGTGGCGGTGTCGCGGAGGGTTTGCTACAGGCGATTGCAGGCCAGTCAAACGCGTGGCCCAGGTAACCTGTGCGGCAGCTGCAGGTGTGACGCTGTTTCTGCGAGGAACACACCAGGAAGCCTCCATCAGCTGCCGAAGTGACAGATAGCTCTGCATCGCAGCGCGCGTGTTGGAGGTGAGGCTGTTAGTGGGGGCACTTGTGGACGTGTGCAGTGCGAAAAGAGGCAGCACACCTTGGCAGCTGGGGGGTGCTGCACGAGATGGCGTCGGGCGCTCAACTCCATGCAGATGCACCGTTGCTGTTGCTGCTCCTGCACCAGCACTTGCATCCTGCACAGGGTTCTAGATCTCAGACTCAGCAAGGCTGCAGCGGTGGTCTCACACATCTGCGGATAACTGTGGGCTCAGTTGCGGTTGGGTGCCAGAAGACTACTGGCATTGACACGGATTGCGGATGGCAGTCGATTACTGGCTGCCTTCTTGCAGAACACTTCAGCTGAACACACCAGTGAGTGCATCATGTGCACACCAGATTTATGCAGGGCACCAACGAGAGTCGTGTCCCTGCCAGGCATCTCAGAAAGCAGGAAGGCCGACACAGGAGGTCGTAGCGGGGTTGGAGAGGGATGCATAACATCGTGTGCGGATCGCAATTCGGTTGGAGAGGGATGTGTACCTGAATGTGCTTGACCGCCGACAGCTCTCAGTACGATCGAGGTGCAACGATTCAACATGCACGACTGCATTGCCATATCCATTGCTGTATCCAAATCGGCAACGAGAAAGTATGCAAGTATGCACCAGCAGTGCTTGCAGACGATGCACGACACAAGAGACAGTAAGTACCAGAAGTACTTCACTAGTGGTAGCAGACGACGCACCGCCGCAAGGGGTGTTGTTGACGCAGGCGTAGCCTCTGCCATACAGGGGCAAAATATTTCCACTCAAGGGACACAGACCTGCTGCAGAACAAGACCCTGGAGGTAACCTGGAGGCAATCTCAAGCACAAGTGTACAACAACAGTTCTACGTGCTGCTGCTTCACCTCCGAAGCTATGACCTCGCAATTGCGGCAGCCCTTTCGTGTTTGATCATGAGTCGAGCGAGGGGGGTGTGCACTCAGCCCCCTGGTGGTTTCAGTGTTGGCGCGGACACCCGGGGCCCCCACTGACGAGTTTAGG
>JAUMHO010060717.1:0-27076 GCA_032360965.1 Ulva armoricana
CGGTTACGCAGCTGCGCCGGATCGCTGGCGTCGGCATGGCTCTTGGCCAGACCGGGTCTGGCGGAGCTCACAGCTGTGGAGTTCCGCATCAGTGCACGACTGCGCCTGGGCGAAGACCTCTTCCCAGGCCAGGACAGAGACCTTTTGGCGTGTGCGACCGATCAATGGCGGCAAGCGGCACCCACTCTCTCATCTGCTGTGGCACACGGTGGTGGCCCGCCATGTCAACATGGTCGAAGCCTGGTTCTGGATCGCCGGCCGCGGCAGTATTGTGGCCACCTGTGAGCCGCAGGTGAAAAAGCTCCCGCAGGTGAAAAAGCTCCCGCAGTGGCTACGTGCAGCTGGCCTTCCGGCCCTGCCCGCCCGCCCGCCGACGGCTCCCTCCGGAGGTTGGCAATTGCCCGCGCGCGCAACCTCCCCAGCCCCTTGCGGCCCGTCTCCCAACCCCACCTCGGCCGTGCCTTCTACCCTTCATGGCACCCAGGCTCCCTCTGCACCTCCCCCTTAACCAGCTCCCGCGTCAGCCGCCCTTAAATCTGCCACAGGCCCCGCCGCTGCCGCGTTTGCCGCCGCAGTGCCCGCCGCTGCCGCGTTCACCGCCGCAGTGCCTGCTGCAGCCGCAGGCACCGGAGGACCCGCCGCCGCTGCCGCCGCCGGTGCATCAGCCGCCCCCTCCCCACGCATGCTCCCGCCGATGCCGCTGCTGCAACCGTGCACACTACCGACGCTACGCGACTTCCGCCGCGCTCCCAACGTGATCCACAGCGCGGTGATCTCCTCCTCTACCTTCCGGGATGCCCCGTGGTGGTGGATGTGTGCGTAACACACCCGCTTGCATCATCAGCGGTTGTTGCTGTAGCATGGGAGACTGGGGCATCTGCCCGGGCCAAGGATACGTCCAAGCGGGAGAAGTACGGACGTACCGGCACAAGCGCGTGCCGTTTCGTCCCCCTGTCCCATGAAACATATGGCCGTGTGGGCCCCCCAGCCTTTGCTCTTCTCAATGAGATTGCAGAGTCTACGGCCTCGACAGTCGCGGTCTCCAAGAAAATCTTCATGGGGAGTGCGATGCGTGACCTCTCCACCACGCTCTGCCACGGCATTGCCAGGCAGGTCCTCGCTTCGGCGCCGCTGCGGGCACGGCTTGATGCGCGGCCTGTTTCGACCAACCGCCTTGCGTTGTGAGTTGGCCCCTGCAAGGGGGCTGCTTCGTCCGCAGGGCTCTGCAAGGGGGCTGCTTCGTCTGCAGGGAATGGCCTCCACAACCACCACCTCCGTGCCAGGCTGTTCCCTCGTCCCCTCCGTGCTGGACAGCTCTACCACCCCGGCCCCTCTCCTGGCTCTATTTGCCACCCCAACTGCTGCCAGCTCCCCCCTCCCTTCCCTTTCCCAATCTCCACGATCCCGGATTCTGACCTGCCCGCCCTCACCCGCACCGGCGTTTGACCCCCTGTCAAACTCGCCCCGGTAAATTATGTTCGCTGGCCCCCTGGGGAAGGGGGGGCCGTGTGCTGGCCTTCGCCGTCATGGGTGGGTGGCCCGTGACGTGCTTGTCTGGCAACGGTGGGGTGTGCAGAGCTCTGGGGCGAGCTGGATTCCAGGGCCGGCTCTGTGTGTGTCAGGGTGTTTGTGATTTTCAGGTGCCGCGTTCAGGAAATTGTTCGTTGTTTGGCGAGTGGTTTTACTGTTGTCTGGGTGTTTATGTAGGACATCTGGGTCAGTGGGTGGTTATGGGTGTGACGTCTGTTAAGAATGTGTGGTTGATCGGCTGTGTTGGTTGTTTTGCCGTGTGCTTGGGTTGACTTGTGATTTACCCCTTGGCGCTGCCGGGATTTTGGGTTGATCTCCGTGTAACACCTCATGTCCCCATCGGACCACCTGTTGCAACGTATGTCACTTCTACCAGTGTCTCAGCTTCTACCAGTGTCTCAGCTGCCTCCTCAGCCTACCCCTGGTCGGGCATGGCAAGTGGCTTAGCTGGAACCGTGCCACAACCTTGTGCCGGTGTTGCTGTGTATATTCGTTTTGCGCTGGGACGCAATCTAACATCCGGCGACCCAGATGGCGGTCGCAACACGTGACATCTTCTGACCCAGGCAAGCAGACGTCGACGTCGCCAGTTTTGCTGTGGCGCTTGAACAAGAGGGTAGGTAACACAGCTGTGGGTCATGTAATCTCCAACTAGTTTAGTGCAGCGCTGCGCACAGGGGACAAATTCTTGACAAGCAACACCCTATCTACACTCGCGATGTTGTTTTGCAAATTTGAATGGAGAGGTTTTAAGCACGATTGCCAAGACGGTGCTGCATCTTGCACATGTGTATTCTGAGAGTGCTGGTTAGATCCATGGTGCTCGACTGATGCAACTGTTCTCTCGCCTCTGTATCAATTCGTGATGTACCCGTATGTGTTGCACGGCAAGCTCTGATTTGCGGAGCGTCACGAAGGATGTAATTTTGTTGTCACACGTGGTAATCAGCCACTGCATACTTTTGCTACAAGTGGGGTTTGACCGCATTTACTTTGCGTTGCTCAGCATTGTTGCAGGGAGCTCTGTCATGAAACTGGCAAGCGCGGCGTTTGCCAGACAACTCCCATCCAGGACCCTAGGCGCAGAGCATATGCATGTATGCTCTTGGCCCCAGCACTGCATGCATGTCCTCAAATCTGCCCACGTAGATAAGCGAAAAGTGTCACATACAAATGTAGTGCCTACAAGATCAATAGCACTGGGCAGAACACGTGAGCAGACACTACTGGCTGCATAGTCTTCATTGCATGGACACCCCGTATCTATACACCAGCATCATCTCACAAAAGTGTCAGCCGGTGTACATGCATCGAAAGGGCCAAGGTTCATAGCGCCATGGCTTAGTTCCTGTGTGTGTGGGAACTGAAATCCCACATTGCATCGTGGATCCCTAAATAAGATGCAAATGTAGGGGCCCGAAGTTTGGGTGGGACGAATGGTGTCGTTGGGACAGGACATCGTGTTTGCGATTGACAGAGGCTCTCTTGCCCAACTAAGCTTATATTAAACTAGGACCTGGCTAGATCCAGGCAACGTTCCTCAATCCATCAACAGCGACAAATTCACCCGCACACTGTCTGACGCGGCATACTGATGCACCTACATGGTCAAGAAGCTATCGTCCTTGTCGATTTCACTGAAAGCAAATGGCGCAAACAGAATTCCGTCACCGTGGTAGAACTTGTTCATGTACTCCACCCAGTGAAGACGAAGTGCATGGAGGAATGCAGAGAGCGACTCCATACACATCAACACCAGGAAGGTTGCAATTAGCCATACAAAGACTCCTGCAACAGAAACCGCACAATGTGACACACACTTGCATCCACCGATACACACACATGGAACAACACACATTGCCACACGAAAGGTCGGTGCAAGACCATAAAGCACACCAATCACCATCATCCAAACAGAGTTCTGATGAATGACCATCATGAGAACTTTGTCATAAATGACCGCTGACAGCTGAGAATGAGCCAACGAGAGAGCCCACAAGCGTAGGTAGGAAGCAGTATTGGACACGGCTCCAAGAACGAATTCGATCGTGTGGATTGCCTGGTGTACTATAATCTCTCCAAAGTTGAACTCACCATGATCGCCATGCCCACCACTGTCATGGCCGTTGTCGCCATCAGGGTCCTGCCCACCAATACTGCTGTAACCTTGCTGCTGCAAAGGACGGCTAAAATCATGACAGCACCACACTAGCTGCATTGACATGACAGATGTGCATCATGGCTAAGCAAGACCTGAAGTACACGTTGTTAAAAAGTGACATCCGCACCACTACACGCTTGTTGTGTCGGTGCTTCAAAATGAAGGGCTTTGGCAGAAGCATGACTGGAATTGCAGCCACAGCTGCCAGCACTAGGACTGCCTGCAATGTGAACTGACCATCGAACATGTCATTCTCGTACTTTTTGTCATCCTTGGACCCGGGAGAGAGGAACATGCCAATCATGATTCCGTAGATGTCCGGAGGCCTGCTAATGGTGGTATCTGTATCTGAACGAATCTCCAGGTATGGCCATTCAACCCACTTGAAGATGATCACAAACATTAAGTATCCGAAGATGCTCCAAAAGAAGATGACCTGAGGGATGAACTCGAAGTAGAAGGAAAGGCGATCGCGGAAGTGGATGTGGTTGAAGAGCGACATGAAAATTCCCAGCGACATGTGCACGACACCCATGACGATGCTCATCTTCATTTTCACTGAGTTCAGGAAGGAGAGCTCAGACTTTGTGCCATGCCACACTGGGTCAATCCCAAATGGATATGGCACACCACGCTCCTCCTGCACAAGGCCAGACGTGTACACGGTCGAAATCGTCTCTCCAGGATCCGCAGTGGTATTTCCCGTGCATCTTTCAAACTGGCGATAATGCTCCAAGAGCTGCGGTGTGCCAGAAGAGTCAAGGTAGTCCTCCTGACACTTGTATTTGGTCTTGCCAAAGAGTGCCATTGGCATGGAGAAGAACTCATTGTACATGAACCCTGTGTACACAGAGAAGATTCCCATGAGAATGATGATGTACCGGCCACCGAAGATCATCTCAACAGTGTCCGAAAGCTTCTGCTTTAGCATTTTCTTTTCATACGCCAGCAGCACTGCCGCAAACGCTATCATCATCAACGCATGGCCCACATCACCAAACATTACAGCGAAGAGGAACGGGAAGGTGATGAGAGTGAAAGGCGTTGGGTTGACCTCACGATAACGTGCAACACCATATGCTTCAATGATTCCATGGAAGCACGAGGTGAAGAGCGTGGTCTTGTAGTATGTCGGAGGCCGCTCATGTGTGTTCAGAGGCTGAAACACGGTACCAACACTGGCATTGCTTGTCTCTGTGGCGCGCTGCAATGCCTGCTGGATAGCGACGCGTGCATCCATGGGTGCCCATGCCTCAGCCACAAGTGCCTGGCGTGTCACATCAAACGAGAGTTTGTTCATGGTGTGATAAACCGCCTTCTCGCGTCGTACAATGGTGATCCAGGAATTGAGATGGCGTGCAATGTTCTCAAGCACCATACCACGACGGCGCATGCCTGACTCGATCGTTGCCGAGAGATCACACAGACGTGCAGTCACGTCTGCATGCATCTGGCGCTGCCGTGTGGTGTCTTCTGGGAAAGGGTATCGATTCGCAGAGAATGCTTCACATGTCTGCACCCACATACACGTTCCAGTCATGATCTCATTGCAGCCCAGAAGACATCTACAAGGTGACAGAAAATTTACCTTAGTGACCTTCAGCTTGGCGCGCTCACCAGCAAAAAACACCACAAAAACAGCCTTCTGCTTGTCCTTGTTCGTGTTGGGATCAGTGACAGTTCCAACATCCGCATAACGCAGATACATGTTTCCACGTGTGGCGCGGAATAGCAGGCGCTCAAAGGCGTTCAAATTCTCAATCTCAATTGTGCCGGCCGTGAAGCCAAGCCTGGTTGCCTTCATAGCTTCCTGCATGAGTGAGTGTTCACTAACGCCATACATGACCACACAGGTGCAGACGGACGCGGCCGTACCGGCACGTCGTCCAATAAAGGCGCATCCACGGACGCAGCTCCGCTGTCGCCGCTGGTAGTGCCGTGGGCGCTTTGACGAGCCTCATCGAAAAAAGCACCCGCTTTCTCCAGAACCAACTGCAACTCGCTGAGCTCGGCTTGGGTCTTCTTCAGCCGCTCGCTGTTCTCATTGATGACAGTCAGATCAGCTTCAATCTCTTCCAGCTTAGACTGCACTAATAAATAGATGCTCATGTGCGACGCCACGAACAGGCGGTAAAGGGAAATCATGTACAAGGAAGCCGAAAAGGCGCCACCACAGCATACCTCAAGCTCATCCAAGTCCACGCCAGCATCCAGCATAGGACTCTGGAGAGGAACATTAGCACCCGTGACCTGCTCATGGAAGAAGCGAAGACGACGAGCCATCTCATTGCAACGTTTGACCTACAATAGGAGCGAGCGTGAAGGCACGCCAAAGAGGCACGCCAAAAAGCCAGGTAATCAGCTTGTAGCTGTATTTCAAGCAAGGACGGGGTGTCATTTAGTTGACGGACCTGGCTCGCGTAAGTGCGAGCGAATGCCTCGCGGTCGGGATTGAGATCTTTAAACTGCAGGAGGCCCAGGTCCCCAAGTTCAGCAATCGTCTCATGCGCAGCGTCCGTTGGAATGATGAGCTACATAGGTTGAGATCGTGAGGGACAGGCAAACGTGCGCAAGAAGGACAGCATCATCCACGCTGGTGTTACCTGGATCAGCTGCATCTCCTCGGAACGCCACAATTCCATCATTTTGTATTATTCACGAAAATCCGACCTCCGACCTACAAGGTTCAGGGCTGTCCAGCCAACGCGGAGGGGGAACGAGGGCCGCGGAACAGGTGACACGACGCATAGCCGCCGGGAGTAACACTGGTTTGGCAGGTCTACGGTAGTCTGTGTATTGTATTCCCTGCGACCTCATCGCACAACACCCAGGACCTATGCATCGGCATGCAAGAGTGGGCCTAGCGTCGATATATCGAGGTACTGCATGTCGAAACGTCGGCACGGCCGTGCGCCGTTCGCGAAGTACTGCACGTTTCTCATGAAATAGCGGCAATGCCGCGACGCTTACTGCAAACAGGCGTGCCAGTCGCGAGCTCAGCCATGCAATGCTGGAGAGCGCCAGTCAAGTGGTCGCTGTAGCACATGAGCCCTGATTATACAACTTGCGACGGCCACATTAGGCATCCTGCGCGGTATCAACACAAACACGGCAGGGGTACCTGTGCGTTGAGGCGTCGTGTACGTGGTTCAGGTGGCAGTTTCTGAAAGGGGCAGAATGCGCTCGTGGTCGCCACTGTGGGCCCTATCCCTAAACTAGAGAATTTCCGTGTTGATGAAAACTGTTTGACGATGTTCAACCAGATTTCGTGGTGGCTTGCGCATAAGGGACGGTGCAACCTTGTTGGTGGATCCTCTCAATGTCCTGGCAATCCCAGGCAATCAACGACAGTACTACTGGAGTGTACGGAAGTCGAATGCAAGGTTCTGGCAAACTCCAGCAATAACGGCATTGCTACGGGAGTGTATGGGAGTCCCCAGAAAGGTTCTATCAATCCCCAGCAAGTCACAGTAATGCTGTGAGAGAGTCTAGCACTCAGTGATAATCGCTAGCAATCAACAGGAATCCATTGAGTGGAATTTCATGCCCAATGTGTCCATCGCACGGTGGCTTGGAGTGTATGCAGATGCGTAATACTGCAGCGGGGCGCAAACCTGATTGAATACTGTGTTAGATATGTGCCAACATTTCAGACTGGCCCAGAAATCACATCATAGTGTTTTTCATATCTAAAAGAGTTGTTGCCATGTTGAATCATACTGTGGGAACAATGGCGGATGACGCCTGATTTTATAGACGCATGGCTACGGGCCTGTGACCTGGCATGCAGCAGGAGCAGCCGTTGCACAGGCTGAGCAATAACAACGTGCACCAGTCTTCCCAACAGTCAAGCAGATCGCGCACTATATGTGCTTGTGTAACAAAAAACCGCATATGGGGCTCAGTAAATGCATATTGGGTCTACGATCCAGACGCTGTATTACATGACTTGACTGGTGCTCGATCTGGTGCCTCTTAAGAATACACTAGATCACGTCTTCATATGGAATTAACCTTGTGGAGCGGAGGCATTCGACTTGCATGTACTGCTGCACATCTTCTAGCTCTGCAAACAGAAAAGCTACCACATGACTGTGCGTCAACTTCTTAAAACAGGTTCAGGACCTCTACACTCCTGGTGATATATGCATGTAGTTTATGTCACGTGCTTTGAAAACAAGATCATGTCCTGCTGTGCGCAATATTTTGCGTACGGTTAGGCGCACCAGTCAAGTTCATTTCAAAGCCATGCGTTGCCATTGCGTCCTCAATGGACTCTAGAAAGTCGCGCCTGCGAAAGCCAAATGTGCGAAGGGGTTTTAGAAAACTGGTATGCTTGCGCTGACCCCTGTACTTTGGCCGCCTTTCAGGTTCCTGTAAAAGCGACATACGCTCTCTTTGGAAGTCCCACAAAAACGACGTGTGGTGTAGCCATCTACCTTTGACAATTGCCTGCGCGTTCCCTGCTATCTTCTTATCTCCCCAGCAGTAGTCATTCTCACGCACGGAAAATTCATCAGCTTCAGATGCACACGTTGCGACCTCACCTTGCTTGGTGGCTCCACTACCATTCAGTAACACATGGAAGACGTCAGAGTACACCTACACAATCATCGCGAGGTACATATACTGGTCATGGACACGCACTGCATCATGAGTCTCAATCGAGTAGCACTCTACAAGCAGGTGCACAGGAAGGTACCTGACCAGTGAATTTCATGATTGGGCATGGAAACGGTTGTACTTCAGGTATATCACTGGTATTGAACATCATTGTAACAAAAACAGTATTGGTATCCACGATCACAGTTCCTCCACCAGTGTAGCGCTTGATCATTGGTATTCCAGCTGCTCGAGCTTCTGGCAGATGTACAAGCTTCTGTGGCTTGCCTGAGATACCCAGCACCACGGCTGGATCAGGCGTTCCATCATTCAGCAGTAGCCAGTTCTGATTAGTGACTCTGAGAAGCGATTCTTCTAGCTGTAGCTGTTGGAAAATTGGCATCGCAGATGTGCGGAGCACATTTATGACTTTGTTCTTGCTCATGCCAGGCAGCTACTAACAAGTTGGACCGATCCCAGAAAACTCACCGACGCTCAAGACATAATTTGCAGACCTGATGTCTCCTGTTTCACGTCTCGGGTTGATGCCAACGTGCTTGAATTCCAGGATGTGCAACAGCAGGCCAAGCACCCCGTCCGGCAGACAGCCACAAAACCTCCGTCGAATCGTGGAAAAGCCTGAAAAACAAGGGCTTCAACCACCACAATCGGCATGGTAGAGCTAGACTGCGGATGATCCTGCTCTTTGACACTGCAGTAATTGCTTCACACGCGGCAACGCGCTCCCCCATCTCCGACGCCACTGGCCACAGCACGCGCTTCAGCGCACACTGCGGTACTCTGTCACTTCGTGTCAGTACGACCCGCCAGAGAGAAAGATTAAACCTTTTCCCGAGTTTGTATCCATTGATGACATGATGAGTGCATCTTTTCAATCTGACAGAGGAGATGGAAACTGTTCAGTGATGTGTGAGGACTTGTGCTGATCAAGCTGTTGACAGCACCTCAACCTGCACAACACTGCAACCATGTCCATGTTATCGTAACAATACACCCGCTGTAGCCGACACAAGGGGCGACTTCTCGTCATGAGTGACGCAAATCCTGAGCATCATCTGGCTTGTGCGATCACCGATAGTACATCAAGGAATGATAGTTCCCTCAAGGCTTTCTCAACTGTCTTCACAAATGAAAAAGCAGGAATGCAGCACGTCGACAAGGTAAAATTTTACGTGGTCTGATATCCTCCAGGGCTGCCTTGGGATGGTGCTGGTTTGACTGCGAACAATTACACCTTCTGCGCAATTGACGAGGGAGCTTGCAGGAAAAGGTCAAACGAGTCGTCTACGATATGAGTAAAGACTCCGTGCATCATGAAAATGAGCTCCGAAAGCTGGTGAGTGTCTGCCATGAGTTTTTTTTATGTGATTGTCCTGATTGCTCGTGCTAGAATATCCAAACGATAAGTACACGAGCGTCCATCACTGAGAATGTTCAGGGAAAAGTTGCCGAAAGAGTTTCCATCATGAAATCCATTCAATCTGGTCTGAGGGGATGTGCACTGCAACAGCGGGAGCAGGAAATGCAGCCTTTGCTTGCACACCTAGAAGCACAGCGTGATCTGTCCCAGGTGTGGCTGCACGTGGATATGGATGCGTTCTACGCGGCATGCGAAGAGCGGGACAATCCTGAACTCAAGTCTATTCCCGTTGCAAGTACGCTGGATTTCGATTTCCCCTTGGCTTGCGTCGTGTCAATGCATCATCAGTTCTGGTTGCCAGAAATGATAGCATGTGGTTGAATAAGGGACGAGGGTATGTCATGCAGTCGGAGGAATGTCAATGATCAGTACCGCTAATTATGAAGCAAGGAAGTATGGAGTGCGTGCTGCTATGCCAGGGTTCATTGCCATCAAGCTGTGTCCTCACCTAAAGTTTATCAAGTTAGACTTCAGGAAGTATGAACAAGCAGCTGCCCAGGCGCGTGAAGTTTTTGCGCGGTTTGACCCGTCATACTTTGCACGAGGTCTAGACGAGGCGAGCCTGTGCATCACCAACCATTGTACCGAGAATGGCGAGACTCCAGCACAAGTGTGCCTCCCGTATGCATTGTATCTTGTCATGATTTGCCATCGGAGTTAAGAGGACATGCACTTATTCTTAGGTACTACTCCGATTTTGTTCCTGCAGGTAGCTGAACAGATACGGAAGCAAGTCCTTGCCACAACTGGTTTAACGTGCTCCTGTGGCACGGCGCCAAACACAATGCTTGCCAAAATCTGCAGCGATCTGAGGTAGGGTTTTGTGTTGCTTTACGCAAGAACATGTTTGTTGCTGAATTTTCTGTAGCAGGTTGGGCTGGTCGAGATGCTATTACCTGTGTGAACTTGCAAGATGATATGCAGTACTGACATGAAATACCACTGCAGGAAACCCAATGGACAGTTCCATATAGATTGCACGCGGGACGCTGTGATGGACTTCATTGAATCCCTATCAGTACGCAAGGTACCTGGCATTGGCAGGGTGCGCCTGAGCCTCTGGCTGACTGTAATGCATAGGGTCTGGACGATGCTGTATGCCAATAATGATTCTCACTCATGTCTGATGCTTGAAGAATGATTACAAAGTGCAGGTGTCAGAACAGCTGCTTAATGAATTCGGGGTTTTGGTTGTGTCAGATCTTTATCGCCACCGCGGTCTCCTTTCACATCTATTTTCGTCAATCAGTATGAACTTCTTCATGCATGTTGCGCTAGGTCTTGGTAGCACACAACACCAAGATTTGAGTCATGGTCACGCTGAAGAGCGAAAAAGTATTTCGCACGAGCGAACATTTGCTACTCTGGAAAATGCAGATGACCTGCAAGTCAAAATTGTAGAGCTAGCAAACAAAGTGAGCCAAGACTTACAGGAGGCAGGCATGTGCGGCAAGTGCATCACATTAAAGTTGAAGCAGACAGACTTCCGTGTGAGACAGCGATCCACAACCTTACCAACTTGCATTGATTCGTCCGAGGGAATATCTGCTGCAGCTAAAAAACTGCTCAGCTACGAATTGCCAATCAAGGTACGGCTTATCGGGGTCAAAGTCTCCTCACTGCAAGATTCCAGCTCTACAACTAGGCTAGACGCATTTCTGCGGACAGCTCGGAATGATGATTCAAACAGGATAGAGGATACACATGTCGTGTGTCGAGCCGATGGTCAGCAGCAGAACCTTTCAGAGTACAATCATCAACGTGCAAATCCTAACAACGCACAGCTCCCGGTTCTGCATGAGCATCCATGTGCTTTGCCTTTGGTGGCAGATGTGCTGAATTGCAGAAGCACACATGAATTAATGGCATGTTTGGACTCCCAGCAAACCAAGTCCAATTCGTTATTGTGCAATGAGTGCGGTGCAAGCGTACCCTCATGTGAGATGCAAGAGCACAAGGATATGCATGTTGCCGTGGCCCTATCCCGAAAGATGAATGGCCCGGGTTACCTTGCACCTCAACCTAAAAGAATGGAGATAGCTGTAGACAGGCCATGTGGTCCCAAAAGGAAGGATGATCATGCAAAGCCGAACCAAACAAGGCAAGTCGGCAACAAGAGAAGCAAAGTATCAAAAGCCACATCAACCATAGGACGGATAGATTCCTTTCTGGCCAGGAAGACTGGGAAGGGCTGAATATCAAATCCCCTTGTCGAGGCGTGTTGAGGCACGCTGCACACAGTCACATGCGACGCGATACTGGTTTCTGATGGTGTAAGAATGCTTGTCAAACCAGGAAATATGGTAACACTATATGCTGGCTGTCCATGCGTGCGCTTGTTTTTATTTGTCGCAAGCATTTTCATGTGTTTCTTGCACATTCTAAGTGAAACTTATTCAGGCATGTACACTTGCCTGCTGTCATGGGGAAGTTGCTGATGCAGTCACATTGAACATCACATGGCAAGGACGCATGTCCAGGACACTGCACCTGGAGGGCACAGCCCATAGCACATCTAAAAGTGCTATGGTGTTACATGCATTGTTATTTCAGTCCCTTCTTCTGCGGTGTCACTGCATTTGATGGCATGGAGTTCTCTGTTTAAACCTATGGACCAGTGTGGTTTTCTGCCAGTGCCTTGACACACATATATCAGCTTTCATCCTGCGAAATGGTTGTGATATACAGTGGTGCTCTATCTACGACCACCGAGGTAGTTTCAAGATCAGCCACATACGTGAAGAAGTTTGAAAGACTTCGGCAATATGGATTGGTACATGTACTTTCGGAGTGCATCTAGCCGGGGGTTTGGAAGCCATGAGTCTATTAGAAATCCAGCCGAACGGGGTACATCACAATTGTTCAAAGCTCCAGAGCAATCTGCAGTTCTTGTGCTTCATAAGGCAGATGGAGGGCCGTGTGCGAGAGAACATGAAACGTCAACATCCACACAGCGAATTCTTAAATCCGTGCCAAACGATGGTATGCATCCATGAAATGTTGGGAGGCGTTACAGACAAGGGGGATGAATCGGGGAACGTGATTACACTCTATGCTTGGGTAGCTCAATCCACATGGCTGAATTGAAAAACTTGATGCTGAGAAATCTACCATCATTCCCAAAATATCCATAACAGATATGATGCTTTACATGCATCAAGAATTTCATCAGTTACACAGGGATGGGGGGCCGCACCGCACTGAACCACTATACCTTGATTTCCCGGTCAAACTAGTGTATTCATCAGGGTTGTAGAAACATTGACGCACCAGACTGTGAGAAAGATGCTTGCAAGAGCAGTTTTCTCCCGCACTGCAGTACCCACGCAAAAAGTTCGCACAGATAGGCGCCTCGGGCATGACATTGTGCATGTGTGCATACTGGCACTGATCCTTATTCCGACAGAAGCCCTGCAGAAGCGGTCAGCACTTCCGCCTGAAAGAGTCACAATGTGGCTCATCTAAACTGGGACTACTAAAGAACGGGTGACCAGCGGTATCAGGAAGACAACCCAGACCCGGTAGATCTGAGCCAGCCTTTCATCCAAATATTTGAGACCGCAAACAGTTTTTTTAATAGGGGAAAAAGGCTGAGAAATCAGGACAAGAAAACACACCCTGAAGTGGTATATGCACATTGGCATCAGGTGGCGGGCCCGCTTGTGTTGCTGTGTGCAGCTTGCATCGATACAGAAACCCTGGCTGAGCATTCGTCCGCACGGCACAACGGCACCAGCGTCATGTACTCTCTTGCAGTGTAGTTTGCTGCAATTCCCAGTCCTGCAAAAGCAGAGAGACCTGCACATGCCATCAATTACATGCCCAACAAGGAAGATGCAGAGAAACGCATGAAATGAAACATATGTGGCTAAATCTTCGATGGGATCAGATACATAACCACTGCAATGGCCAAATGCGGTAGATTGTCGGGCGAACAGAAAAACAGGGGTGGCATTGAGCGAGAGGAAGCAGCAGGTCACATGAGCAGCCTGTTCAAGACTGCTGCGCTACATGAGTGCCCTGTCCTGCTGCAGCCTCCTTTCCACTCCACAAAACAAACGCACTGGCAGAACTCCAGGCAAACAAACAGCCGCTCTTGTGCAGGAGTCCCTGGTTCATCTCCGCTTGCTTCATCAGACATGTCTGTATCTCGCGTCAACACAAGTGGACGCGAGTCTTCAGCTCTTGCAAATTTGACTCTAATGATTGCAACTTCATCACCCTTGGCGCCATGTTGCAATTTCGGCCTACCAGATTGCTGCTTTGCAACAGAAGTGTGCGCAGTACTATTTCCATGGCCACCCTTTGGCACCGATCCAGATGATGCCGATTGGATCTTCTCAGACTCGGCCTTTACAGGTGCTCGCCCACGCATCATTGCCTGCAGCTTCTCTTTCAGATTGTTCAACTCCACACTCTCATGGGGAGTACCGTTGCCTGAACCTGCAGCTTCAGGCACAGCCGCAACATGAGACTGCGCATGCCGGAGTTTTTGACGCTTGACATAGATATCTTCACACGGCAGTGCATCCTGGTTTACCCTTACAATAGGCGTCCGCGGTCTGTCAACAGGAGCATGTGGGAGCCCAGGGCAAGATAGCTGCCGTTTATTCAGTGACCGACTTACATCCGCATAACGCTGTGGATCGATGCCATGTGGCTTCTTCTGAGTAGGGCCTGCATACAGCATTTTCCTGAAGCATACCAGAAACGGCAGGGCCACTGTGAACACAAGCTTTTTCTTATCCATGCACACTCTTGGTCAAAAAGTGCAGGAGATGGCTAGCAAAAAATGAATAAAACTGTCATCTTGGACAATGTAAGGTCCTGTTCGACTGAGCCAACCTGTAGCTGGGTGGTTCCTAAGACAATCACTGAGATCCTGACGCTCTCGGGCACTGCGCATGTCCAGAGCAGCACTGACTTGTTCATATCTATGTTTGCCCCCAGCATTCACTCGAAGGCGCTTGCGTAGCGGCTCCAGCTTGTCATGTGGATCTTTACCTTCACAGAGTTGATTGCTGTGGCCCCCACCATTGGCAGGCGGTTCTGCAGTGTCTCTATTAACTTGCGTCTGCAATCCAGGATTGCAAGGCAACATGGAGATGCTTGGTCTTAGAATCATGGTCTTGTGACCACTAGCTACTCTGAGATGCCAATCCTCTGCTGTTTGGGCTACATGTTCACATCTTGAAGTGGCGGCAACACTCTTTGCATCTCCGTCAAGCTCCGCATTTCTCGGATGAGGCAGAGGTTCACATTGCTGCACAGATGAAGAAACAATGTCAAGCGGGTGTGCAACCGCCTGTCCATTTGCATGTACCTCTTCAGTGGCCCAATGATTTTGTACCATGGCAGCAGGACATTGCAAAATGTCGGCATCGTCCTGCGGCAGACACTTGGTTGCACTCCTTGCCACAGGTGAGCCACTCACAGGCAGCGCTGTGTCTAGAGCATGCATGTTCATGTCCCCATCTCTGACGAAATTGCGCTTCATGACATCATCCGCCAAAGTTTGAGCATGAGATCCTGAAGGAAAAAAAACATCCGCGTTCCCCCCTGCAACTGGTTTTGCCAGACATCCCACAGAAACGCTGGCTCTAGATGCAGTCGCCCTGCAGCCATCACCATTCAGGGTCATGTCCGCATGTTGTGCACGGCGACAATCGATCGCAACATGTGGCACCGCGACCATGGCTGGCTCTGGAGAAGCAGGCACTGTATTTACCGTTGTAGGTACAGTGAGCTGCTCATTGTCAGCATGTTGTGCCGGTGTTAGCGAGAATAAAGCCTCTAGTTCCACTGGCCTGGCTGTATCAACTCGGGCGTGTTGGCGCTTCAGCGGTGTGTTTAACTCAAACTGTATGGGACCCAGCGGAACTGAAGGGATTTGTGGAGCTACAGGCTTCACAACCTCATCTGCACACAAAGACACAGTGTCAACCCACGATTTCGATAACATGCATGACTATCATCTCATAAAAATAAGCACACCTGGTTCATCAACAATTTCACCTTCCTCCAGGCTACTAGACTTAGTGGGACTCATGTGGGCGGGTGGCTCGGGGCTGCGTAAGTCCGGGTTGTCATGAGACAGAGCAGATACTCTGCCACAAGAATGCATAGATGGAGACGGTGGCGATTGCCCAGAGGAGGATAGTGATCTCTGTTTGCTGAGGTATGACGAAGACCTGGACGACAGCGGCGTGCTAGATCTGCTGGATCTGCTGGAACTTCTAGTGCGCTCACAGCCAGACGATTGCTGTTGTGAGGATCTAGCATCAGGAATGTGATCACCTGTGCCACAGAGATGGGCGCTGTCTGATTTCTTATTTTCCGAAATGCACTCGGAAATGCCCCGGCCATGCTGATCTGGGAGAAGAACATCATGCGAAGTTGCAGCCTGACTCTGCAGCGAGTGTTTGCCAACATCTTGACTCATCACAGCCTGAGGCGAGGCCGCGAGTGCTTCGATGGATGGTTCTTGCTTTCGAAGAGGTAATGGTGGGCGCGAGTGCTCATGTGTGCTACAAGCAGGATCAGGAGAGCGTTCACATAAATCTGGATTCAAGCTGACCATGGCTGCACCGACGCATGGTGCCCTGTGGCCTGCCAACAAGCACTGTGCCACAATAGGCCTAGCTGAGCGGTTACTTTTGTCAGAGCATCCACGAGCCTCCTTCCCCTCAAGGACGCTGGACACAGGTGGATCGAGCATCTGAGAACCGTCAGCCAACGGAGGGAGATGACCCGTGTTGCAGTAGCCACGGCGTGAATTATTCTCAGCAGTGCGTCTGGCAGAATTTTGCTGGCTGATTGGATCCGGGGGCACAGTACTTCCTAGTGAGATTGGTAGTTTCGTTATGCCCATCCGCCTTGGTGGCTCCAGGTGTGAAAAGCAGCCTGAGGCTGCGGGCTGAAACCGAGGCCAGTTCTGTGCCAACGTCAGAGGCACACAGGGTTCACCAGCACCTCCCACAATCATTGTGGTCGCTGGTTGCTGTGCTCTACTCGGAAAAACTCCTCCACGTCCTTCACATCGTTGGGTCACTACCACATCCGACTGTGCACGGCTATGCCCCAGATGCATCCAGCTGTCAGAATGCCGTCTGTCCGTCACTGGTATGGGTGCCCAATATGAAGACGACGCCAAATCATCGAAAGGTTGTTGAAATTGGGCCCGAGCCGCGAGTGATATACCTGCAAACGCTGTGTAGTTTACCAACAGGGAGCTATGAAGGACAGACGCGCAGCACTGACTCATCTGTGCCTACTTCAGGTAAAACATTTGGTAACTGGACTGATCGAGTTGTACATTCTGTACAAAGGATCAGATACTGTCACTAGGATGGCAGAATAAAACAAACACAATGTGCGAAACTAGGCAAGCATGTCACGACTCACCGCAAGGAACACTCGATTCTGGAAGTGGAGTCCACGATCTTCTGCTAAGATCGAATGGCTGTAATACAGGATTATCCACAGCACTGTGTTGCTGGGATGGCACGATGCGGCCCACAGCTTGTGTAGCACACAAGCCAAGTGTTGCTTGATGCTGAGATTGTTGCTCGATGACAGCAGCACTCCTTCGGGTTTCGCGGGAGGCTTGTAAGTATTTCTGTCCTCCTAGAACGCTGATGTGTCCTGGGCCGATGCTTCGCTCACTCGCTGTAATGACAGCGTCTGGCCGTTGCTGTGCATGGCCGACCTCATGATCATCTACATATGGCTGTAGCCATTGTGATTCTACAGGCTGGCCTGGCGGTAACGTAAACCGATTATCGAGAAGCCACGACCCCGCCGTTGTGCAGGCGCTCTCGCCCAAAAACGGAGGTGGGTTTCCGGGGTACACCTGCGCGGTGGTATCACCCCGAAAGTGCTGGTTCAGATTTTCCTGTAGATGCTGGTGAAACGGGGCTTCACTGTGCTTGATGACGGCTGGGTTGTCACTGCGAATCCATTCGGGGCGACCGCTGCACCAAGCGTCTACGCTCATACCATCTGGAGTAGATCGCTGGACAGAGGCAGGACAAGGAGCAACAGTGTAGCCCCAGCTGTTTGCCGTCGCGAAAATCGCGGGCGACATCATTGTCTCGCTTCTGGGATGGATATCCAACGTACCATTGAGAACCTGCTGCACCACAGGGCCCACTAATCAGCACGCCAGGAGAAACCAATTGGAGATCGTTTGATGACGGTGACGTTCGGCGACAGCTTACCTGATGCATAGTGACTGTTGAAGGATGAAGCTGTGGCCAGTGATTTCCATCGCCATTGGACACGGACCGGACAAATATACCTTGAGCAACGTTTGTTCCGTGAATGGGGCGACGTTGGCCGGGCGGGGGCATGTCACGCCAGCTCATAGCCCCCTGTCATCGCGTGACGGTGAAAGATTGATGTAGAGGTCGATCCGCGATCACCACTGTCAAAGAACATGTTTGCACAATGCACAATTATCCGGTTCAATGGTCAGCTCTGTCTGCCCACCCTGACGGGCACCTTGGATGCCTGCATGCATGTACGTAGATAGTTCATTTCCATGAATGAATTGAGCCATGCACAATGCTTTGCCACGAAGCCCTGGCTGCGCTTTGATTGGCACCGATATATGTAGACGGAGCTTTGCACAATTTCTGTATCAATACGTCTTCACGTTCAGCTAGTAGCTTACAACCGAATTAAAGCTTCTGACAGGGTGGACCAACTACGCATTCATCAATATAGCAAGCAACCGTAAAGCATGCCCCAGGCTGACCGACGAGCCGGTCTGCTCCAGTATACCGCAAACTCTTTCGAAGTCAGCATCATTCTGCAAGTAAGCGCCGATCCAGGTTCCATTGCAAACCTCGCCAGCCAGCGATGGCACAGTTTCTAGGGTGGTGCAAATACTGCCACAAATAGCACAGCATCGATCTATGACATCGTCTATGTTGAGCCCCTTGTGCAGATGAGCCAGCATGAGTTGGTCCTTAGCACATCGCCAGGCAGTGGACTCCTCTTGCCCGGCGCAAACAAGTCTCTGCACTAGCTTCTCATGCCCGCCCAAAGCAACTGTCAGAACGAATTCAAGCATAATTCGAAATGCACCACATATAGTCCTCAGGGCTGATATCATCTCTACTTTGCTGGAATGTGGCTCAATGAGTGATATCGCAGATGACACAAGGGCCGCCACCGCCCCTATGGCATCAACTACTGCGCCTGCATCCTCATCACCATCCACTGCAGATGTCACGTGAGCAGGCATGGCCACTGCCAGGGAATCTAACAACTCATGACCTGCCATGGCAATGCCAGGGAGCAATCCGTTCAATGGCGCAGATGATTCTGGCCGCCCGAACTGTTTATACAATTGTTCAACAGTTCGCAAGTGTGACTTGCTGAGATTTTGAAGTGCGGATGCAATCAATTCACAAGCTAACAATGTTTCGGAAGCTAGAGTCGCACACCAGACTGCGCCTGTTGATGGGATATCGTGCTGCCGTTGCCGATTGATGATTGTGACACAGCACACACCCAGCGGCATGAACACGTCTGGGTTCTGTAGGGTTTTTTTGCAGGCTTCTGCTACAGACCCACCACTAACTTGCAGGGTGTGCATTGAGTACAGTGCTGATATCAGCGATTCAATCGGCGCAAGCAGCTGTGATTTTGTCTCAGCTGTGTCCGCACGAACCTTTGCCACACAACTGCTGCCAAGCCATGCGCATAGATCGGGCAGTGTGGCCAGCAATTTTGTGCAAGCTTCCACACCCCCAGCCAATGATATCAGCATGCCAACAGAGCGGCAGCAAGCTTTAATCGTCCGAGGCACCCATTCCCAATCAGCTTCACCAGGCGCCCCTTGGACTGGTTGAACGGTGAATGCTGAAACCTTCCTTGGCAAGCTGTCCGCAGACGTTTTGTCCACCTGATCATCATTCCTCATGCTGGCAACATTCTGACAATCTGTTTCTGCTTCATCTGTGGCTGGCATTGCTCTGAATCCTTTTGGAATTTGCTGTGGATCTGGACCATCTACCACCGAACCACCGGCAACGAAGGCAACAAAATCCAGCATCGACAAAACTGAATCCTCTACAGCCTTGAGAACCTGTATGCCAGGTGTTGGACATTGTGTGCCCTTTTAACATCATGGGTTATGAAGCGGTGCACGCATGAGGTGCGCTCATTTTACCATAATTTAACTTATTCCACACAAAAAGCATGGACGCAGACCTGAAGTAAGGCATTATCAATCTTTGCAGCCAGGAGTGCTGCATTTGTGGACAATGTGCCAGGTCCAGATGTTTCGTCACTACCATCATGAACGTCCTCAATCATCAGCACAAGGTCGACAGCCTTATGCAGCAAACGCAGCGAAATGGTGAACAGTGCTTCACTTATGTGTAAACTTTCTGGAAGAACTGACACAGCTCCTGCGGTCTGCACGTGTAGGACGCATCCCTGCAGGTGGGAATACACCTGGACCTTTAAAACTTGGACCATCGTTGAAAGAAGACTCGTGACCCTCTGATCACAGTGTTTTGGTCCATCTGTCATCACTAATAGTGCGTGCACGCCTTGTAGATCAGACAACGCGTGCAACACAGACAGGACATGGAGCAGATGATGCAGTGGTAGGCGGCTCCTTAAAGCCCTGAGCACCGCCTCTTTCACATCCTCTGCCCAAGCAAAGTCCAACTGGGTGTCGGGCTCTTGCATCGTGGCTGCCCAGGCCAGGCATGGGATGGTAGCTGCTAGTATGCAAAATCCTTTCAGTTGAAAGGACTGAGCATCTTCGCGTGTCGGGGTCACCATGTTGGCCAAATCCAGTCGGTGAAGCGACGCGGAGATGCTTGATTCATCGCGGACAGACACACTGGGCATGGCTGAGCAGTCAGCAGCACACACCGCTGCTATTCCAGACACTGCTGCGTGAATTTCATGCAGCATACTCGCTTCATGACTGGCGTCTTTTTTTTTTGATTTCGGTGCGTCTTGGGCATCGAAGCTCTGGCTCAAAAATGGCTCCAACATTGTAAACACCAACGACAGTGCACACTGCGACGACGACGCTGGCTGCTTCATAAAATTAATCTTCAACCAGTTGCATACGCTAGAAATGGAGTTACTCTGCCGAGCAATTGTGAGTCCATCATCAGAATGGGTGCACAGGTTCCACAAAAGCTCCAGAGCGTCCTTGTGAACTTCTGCTGGCCCTGAGTCTTGAAACCTTGAATTTTCATGTCTTCCACATGCAGAAGCCAATGAAGGTGCTCGTATGAGCCTAGTAAGGCTTGGGACCAGCTCGATCAGTTCTGGATCTTGCGCGACTGCCTGGTCACGAGAAAGCAGAGAGAGGACAGATAGAGCGATCGTGACTCCTGAACTCAAAATAAGTAAATTTATCAGATAATATATATGTACAACCTTGTTACACGAAGATTTCCCATATTCTGTCACTTCATCGCACCTAGCAACTGTTTCTGAACGTCCTCCGCACTGTCAATTGTCGCTATGAAACGAGGGTCCCGGAGTGGAACAAGAAGACGCCAGATAAAGCCCAGGGACACCGCTTCATATACCTCTTGATAATTCACGTCGGTTTGAGACGCGCAGACGCGGGGTAGCAACGCAAGTCCAGCAAACCTGGACATGTCTGGGGTCCGTTCCTTACAGGTATGGCTTAAGAAGTGAAGTATCATTTTCGCACTCCATTGATGCGTTTGACAGTCGTAACCTGCGACACACGGAAGAAGACATGGAGACAACGCACTTGTGCTCGTCAGAACATCCCCGCAGTAGCTCTAAAACATCTGCGAGCGACATGTATACAGACAATGCGGACTTGAAACTAGACGAAAAGGTTTGGTTTGAGCTTGCCTGTGATCACGATAGGTTCATCGATCAAGGTTCGATGCAGCAGTAGTGCGAACAGGACAACGACTGCGCTGCAGCAGTGAACTGGCTGCGAGCATTTGCCGCAGGTACCACAATCCAAATTTTGCAATATCTGTAGCACTTCGCCGCGGGACTACTTCCGGTCATGCAGGGTTCTGTCCTCCGAAAGTACATGCCGGGGGGCAATGACAGTGCGGACACAGTGCGTACAGGTGCACCGATGGGCAATGGGACGAGGTCGCAACACTTAAGCAAGAGCACAGTCGACAGATGTCGGGCCCATAAAATACACGCGCCCAAATTGGGACAAAAGCAATAGCATTGGCCTGCAGCGCCGACTTCTGCATTGGCCTGGCTTGGGCGTCGCTGTTTGTTCCACGCGTACGCCAGGTGCAGACATGTGCTAGAGAGGAACACGATCCAATTGAAAACTGTGGATTTCTTGGTTGCAGTATATTTTTGGGGCGTGCCGGAATAGATTCCCGGCACAGGTACAGCAAAAAGCACCATGACCACCAAGTATGGTAATTTCGTTCCGCCTGTGTTCCATACAATTGGAGACCCTTACAAAAACACTGACGCAAAGAGTGAGCGAAACAAGGGGCTGAGTTTCGTTGCCACTGTTGGCAGACGCGGAAAGGTAAGCCACCAGTGGTTTCGTTTGTTGTGGAAACAGATTGCTGTGCATCTCTTGCAAAGCGCATTGCTGCGTGCCACATTAACCTTGTTCAGACATCGGGATTTTGCAGAACAACGATGCATGCTTTGACAAAGTGAAGATTCTGTATGAGGGTGAAAGATATGTGGATCCAAGCAGGTGTGCACCTACACGTGTATGTGCCAGAAACGGTGCTGCAGATACTGATGCACGATATTTGAATGTGATCAGCCCTTGGTCCTTGAGATGTCGTTGATACCCTATTTGTTGTGTCTGGACCTGCTGCGCATGGGAGTGCGCCGATGTTGTGACAACTCTTCCATGGGGTGCTACAACGTGGTCATCGCCAGCAAAAGGCATACTCACATGCCTGCAAAGGACTCTTGGCGAAACTCTGTCGCCGATGCAAAGCATGTGCAACCGCGGCATGTAGTTTGTGTACACCTGTGCCCTCGAGCGTCTGCATGTGTCAGTGCTTGCGAATATGGGTGGCAAGCAGCTATGTATGCAGGCAAAAGCTGCTTGCAAACGCTGAGAAACGTAAAAATATCATCACAGACTTGCCGTTTAGGGGCCCCAGCCCGATGAAGTTGTCTGTGGGCCTTGGTGACTTTTACGGGACTTTCCAGGGGAAAGTGCCATACATTGCGGTAGGCCTTGGACTTGTCTGCTGAGATGCGTGAGGTTTTCTTGTGCTTAGAATTCCTATAACACAGTTTCCTAGTCCAGGGCAGCCCAGGGGTGCCTCTCAAGAAGGGATGCATACGTGAGGGGAAGCCGAATCTGTATACCAGCCCGGGAAAGAAGGGGAGCTATGGATTCATTATGACAACCCTGTCAGAACATCAAGGTGCTGGAGGAGCTCTAGGAGAGTATCAGTACGTGGCAGACCCTTACAACCGTGGCAAAGGCCTCGAGCCTGAAGCGCAAGCCAAGGTCAAGAGAGTCACGGATGCACCGTTTTTACCTTCCAATCCAGCAAGGAAAGGCGGATCAGGCTATATCAAAACCACAATTGGCAACAAAGCCCATGGCATTGCTGGCGAGTATCAGTATAAACCATGCGGCCCAGTGAGCAGTGCTGCACATAAAACGAAAGTGGAGACTGCGTTTGTGCCACCAAGGGCCCCCAAGAAGGGGTACAACTGCACATTCACCAAGTATCCCGCCTATGCTGCTGATCCTGAGCTCCTGAAATTCGCAGCACGACAACAAGCCAGAAAGACTTCACAGGAAATGATGCCCTCAAACGCATGGAGTCCTCCTCAGATCCCAAAAGTTGGAGCCACACGCTCAATCGTCCGTATGAATACTTGAACTTGTCAAGCTCCAAGCATGGTGTAGGATTCTGGCAATCAGTAGCCGCTTGCTGCCCCAGGATTGGGATGCCGCGTCGCGTTGTAGGCAAGAGCATGCATGCTCGGTTCCTCAGAGAAGGCTGAGGCAAGAGTCTGGTGTACTCTGCACATGACTGTAGGGGTTGGAGATGTCATCAATGGTTCACAAGCACTCGGTACATAAAGCACTTGATTGATGGACCAAGATTGGATCAACATCTGGATGCTGGCAAGAAATTGTTTGATAGGCGAAGGCTGCACAGGCTTCGCAAACTACAACAGAGCTATCGAAACAAAATTTTCAGATGCCATTGGATCCAGGTGTTACTCAGAATGAGACAGTCCAGAAGTGCTGAAAAGGACCGACGTTATATACGACCGTACCATGTGAATTGGGGCGTCACAGCAGGATGCTGTGGGTTTTTGTGATCATGCTAGTCATTGTGCTAGGCCTGTAGTTTCACCTGACCCTTGATGGGAGCGCTGCTATTCAGCGCTGACGTGTCCCCGTCCGCTTTCATGATGAATCCGCGTCATGGTGTCACCGCGAAGAGTGTGCTCAATTCCTGTCGTACATCATTTGAGTATGATAGACATGCAGGCTGAATCATCCCTGTTCGACGTGGCAATCGCTGTCGTTTGCTCTCTTTTGTCGCAGCTCTCCGACCTATCCTTGGCTTGCAGGCTTGTGTGCGAACAGTGTTAATTAATCACCGAAAAGAGCCACGTAAACGTCCGGAAACGTATGTTGTGCTCAAGAGTGCAGACATCGCTTTCAGTGTCCGTTATCATCTAACGTCACAGTCAAGTTCCCGCCACATCGTCGAGTTAAGGTCACACTTCGAGATCATCGAGCATAAACTAAAATACTATGGATCTGGCGATCATTGAGGTACGCATCCGTTCGACTGATTATCTAACCGCGTTCACAGGTCTCAAGCGCCGTGAACATAGCTCTTCCGTATTCTGCGTGTCGACGATGGGTTGATTAAATGCTGATATAGGTCAGTAACGGGTTAACGTCCAAGGCTGATGGCAAGGACAAGCTACTGGCTACTCTACAGGTGGGGAAGTGCCGGGTTTAGTGGTCGATGGTACATCATCCTTTTCCTTGATGCATTTTTCCAAATTCTGAAATGTTGCAGTATGTCCTGATGTTTTTTTCGGGTGGTCAATCGGGCCTGGCCAAGGATCTTCAAGTTAAAGTTGCTGCTGCGCGCAAAGTCTTCCGTATTATGAAGGTACGACAGCCACGGATTCGACCTGGAATTGCTTATGTGTACATTGGCACTAGATTAGGTGTTGCGTACATCGTCTTGCTTCTATAACCCATTGCACTCCCTGAACAGTGTGCAAATGGTGCAGCCAATGGAAACATTGACCCCGCTGCTAAAAGAACCATATTTGCCGGGCCGAAAAGCCCTGCATCATGAGCTTTTGCCAAAGATTAGAAGTTTGTGCATGGCCGCTTACTTTACATTCGATCACTTGGTGTGGCTGGGGTCCGTGAATGTCATCCGAGACAAGAAAACGCTAGAAAGGTGTGCCACTTCTTGAAGGTTTACTTCCTTCGCTTGCCCTGAAACAGAAAACGTGCTCGCTCGTACATTGTGTCTGCAGTACATGTCTGATTGTAATCATTTGCATTGGCATACTTCAGGTGCCAGAAAGCATCCCTGTGGGGGTGGCTTCTGGGTTCCATTACAACTGTAATACTGGAATCAACGAGCCTGTCTGATGGTTCCATGGTAGTCAGACGCGCGCAAAGCGAGGATGAGCACGCATGGCAGCAACGCAGATCAGAACTATCAGCAGCAACACAAAGGAAAGCGCTTGGGCTTATCCATGCAGTCGTTCAGGTGTGAAATCTGTGCATGTTGATAAATTATCTGCTTTGGGGGCACAGTGATGTAAAACTGTGCTATTGATGCCATTCAGCCGACCTTGTCTACTGCTCCATGCAGGCGCTATTGGCGACTGGGCTATTACAGCTAAGGCCCTTCAATCCCAGGCTGACAGCCACATTCGGTGTCATTGCGTCTGCACTCAATTGCTACATGCTTGCACCATCTTGGCCCCTTACACACTGCAAGCCAGCTGCAAAGCTGGCTTGAGATTCAGTCACATGTTAATAATCAAGCTACGATTGTTGTGTGCATAGTTGTAACGTACATTCATGTGTGCCAGTCACGTCGACAGGTGGGGACTGGGAACACAGAACACTTTACAGTCCTGTTTGCAGTCAAGCGAGTGAAATCCTTTCATCACACCCCCATCAGTGTGGACTGCTAGTCCACATTTTGCACAACGATTCCGCATATGGACCTGCAGAACAAGTTGGGCACATGGACTGCGTAAATGAGGTGGCCCACAAGGGCAAGCCCCTGCCATTGACCCAGCAGACCTTCGCCTGCCCATCTAACAAGCAACCTTTAGCCACCCGCTCCAACTGGGGACCTCACCTTGCATCCTTTAAGTCATCCGGTGTCAGTAGGAGCTGCCATGATCAGTGTTATGCTGTCACCCTTCAGCAGGACCCGGCCCAACGGTTTCCTGATGTCTTTCTTCACACTGATCTCCTCAGCATCGTCAAGAACAAGGTTCATGTACTCGTCTAGTCCGACAATTCGACCTTCCATACGTAAATCCGTGTGATCATACAACCACAGCTGAACGCGCTGTTTATGTTGCAACAGCCGAAATATAATATTGATCGGCTGCGTCATCATGCGCTGAACACGTTGGGGCTGCGCCATCTTGATGTATTACTGGACAAGGTATGAGAACGGGGCAGTTGATGAGGAAACGCTGGGAACACGCACGGCCGGCGTCGGGTGAAACGGAGGGTGCTATTAGCTATGCTGACACAAGGCAAACCTTCCCCTCTTGTACTTGTAATATTTCGAGATCAATACTGATGGTCCTCTTGTGCTGTTTCTTCTGAATGCTGGGCCATCGTGCCATCATGGGTCACCTTCACCACAGCAGCTAACATGGCCCTCGGCCCGATCGGTACTTCACGATTCCACCTGGCCACCATCATCATGCCACGTGTTTGCGCGGTGGTGGACGAGATTACGCTCTGACTCTCCGGAGCTCTAGGGATGCAGGAGAGGCGTGGAAAGCATGCACATATGTTCGTACATAGAGTATATGAGTTGATGTATCGCCAGCACAAGGAATTCCGGCGTACGCGTCTCGTAATGCCCGTCCGTACCAACGCGCCAGTGTTACCGGTGTGTCTTCGTGCCCAACACGCAATCACTTCAATTCATTATCTTTGTAGAACAATAATCCAGTTGATAGGAGTAACTGGTGCTTCATCGCGCTCTTAGCCGTCACGTTTTCAAATTCAATATGACCACTCCAGCCAGACTACGCGACCTGGTTGCACAATGTGCCCCCAACCAGCCCTTCACCACTGACGAATTGGCCCTTACGGAAGTGGATTATTTTGGCAA
>JAUMHO010060728.1:0-27058 GCA_032360965.1 Ulva armoricana
GTCCCGGTTATCCGGAGATGTCAAAGTCCTTGTAGGATATGGCGAGTAAGTGTCACATTTACATTTACATTTACAGTGCTGTGATCAAGTTCATGCACTAAACTGACAAAGTAACCAACAATCCTGCCATTATTCAGGCTTTTGTTGGGGGATCACCTCCAGCCATGATCCAAACACATGTGCCCAACATGTGTGATGGGTGGGCATTCCTTCCATTTGCTAGGATTGTTTGGCCTTGGAATCTCACGGTTTGGCCAAACACAGAGACCGTGGACATGATTGCAAGAGGGACACAGTAAATGTAAATTTAAATGTGACACTTACTCGCCATATCCTACAAGGACTTTGACATCTCCGGATAACACGGGCCATACAGTGCAACAGCTGCAGCGAGTTTAATGCCTAGATCCGGCTGTGCCGTTGCTGCTACAGCTGCTGCCCCCTTCCCCCTCCCCTGCTTGGGCCGAGCTCAATGCAGAGACTGTGTCAGCGGCTGTGCCTCCGGATTTTTCCTATAGGTCCGGCTCACACATATGCATGCATGCTGCCCCCCTCCATGAATCTGATTAAACACAAGCATCCGATCGATGCAGGGTGAACATGTGGGCGTGGCTCCTGGTGGTTCCTGGCTCTTTGTGGTTCACCTTCACCTTGCAGGCCAGTGCAGCGAAACAGGATATATATGCATGATATGTATGCATGATACCTGGTACCTGCTCTCCATCATGTTGTACCACATGTACACAGCCCAGGAAGCACAGCCTGGTCAAGTTTCGTTGTGCATGGCGAGTCGCACACCTGTTGTTGTTGCTGGTGCATGGGGAGCTGCACACCTGTTGTTGTTGTTGGTGCATGGCGAGTTGCACACCTGCCTTTGGGCACTCAGCTCTGGGATACGGCAGCTCTTGAGCGGACAGACGGCTTGGGCAGCAGCAGATCATCGGTGTAGCTGAAATACCATGTACAACCTAGGGCGTCCTAGGATACTACAGGCAATTGCATGGCCCTGGCTGTCAGCAGGGGCGGTCAAGGCGCTCCAGGTACAGTGAGCGCCTCGAGGCCCAGAGTGCGAGGTGAAGAACGCCGCGAGGTCAGAAGCGTGAGGTGACCTGCGCTAATGTGCTTCCGGCAAGACCTTCCTGCAGGAGTGTGTGCTCGTGGCACCATCTGCGACCTGACCAAGCCTTCCGCAGCGGCCTCAGAGGTGTGTCGCAGAACCGATCCGCGGGGCCCGGCCCTGAAACTTCGGTCAAGAACTGATATCTGACTCCCTTCAGGGATCCCGGACACCTGGTGAAATACAGCGATGAATAGTCTTGTCAGTCGCAACTCATCTGCTCCGTTTGAATGGGTCAGATAAGCTGGGCCAGGTGGCGGCGTACCCCCGTCGACCGCCTTGCTGCCCCCCCCCACCCCCCCCCCCCCCATTACCCACCTTTCATCCACCCCGACTGCCCCCTGTATGCATGCAGTGCACCTCGGCAGTGTGCATGTCCTGCTTCCCCATGACCTTTCCCACCCGGGCGACATTGACGCACTCCGTAAACGGTTATTAGTCAACATTGTCTGCTGGGGCCCCTCCTTTCCTTTCCTATGTCCTCACTGTAGCCGCGGCAGGGGAGCCTGTAGGAGGGCCCGCGGGATTCGGGCGGGGGGGAGAGTTGCGTGTTGAGGGTGCAACTGCACACAATCACCAGCACCTCAAATTTAACCCAGGTGCATACTGGGTGCTGCACAGTCTGCTATCTTCAGACCCAGCTCAGCTAAGGAAAGCATGGTGTTTCTGCCCCAACAAACAATCCTGCCACTGGCTTACTTAAAAGGGCTGCAGCTGGCGCAGCAACCACACACCGCTCTGGTTTCAGTATGAATGTCTCGAGGCTTAGTGTGAGTGGCTGTGCTTGTTTGCGGTTCTATGCCACAGAGTTTGTGCACATCGAAGAAACAGGGTGGAGTAGGGCTACCGGTAGTAGGACGTGCGCCAGCCACACATATGCTAGCTATAGCTACATGACACATATGCTTGCTATAGCTACATGCGGCAGCACCGGCGTTCCGGTCTGGCACCTACACCGCTGCTGCCTCTGTAGTCGCCTTCCGCTGCACGAAGCCAGTAACCGTGCGCCACTGCGTGTTGATTACCCCGTGCGACAGGACGGCATGGCAAGGGCGCACGGCCGGGGGGACGCAGCCCTCTGCGTCGATCCGACGAGCGCTCACTGCGAAAATCACACCACTGGCAAGCTCGACGGCGTCTCTGCAAGGCAAGCTGGAGATCGGCAGTACTCATCGCAGTGACTCGATCTTGGTCAGTGGCTACGTGAGGTCGTAGTGTATGCGTGCGTGTGCGTGGTTCGCGGGGGCTGCCTAAGCCTGTCGGGTATTGGTATGCGGGCCGCGATGCGACCAGGCGCGCGTACGCTGTATGAGGTCTCCATAGCGGGCATGCAGCCGCAATCTGTCGCAACGTCCAGCATGAACCCGGCGGTCGGATTGAGGTGGTGTCCAGCGCACTGGACCAGCGCACTTCCCTGTTGGATGACAGCTCCGCAAGCTTGGGCAGTGTGCGATTTTTTTATGAGCGACACTCGACGCGCATGTGCTGAACTGGAGAACCTCCCTGTGTTCGCACACAGAACACCACACGTGAGTAAAACAAAGGTATATTGAGTCCTTACAGTGTGCAGAGCGTGAACTAGGCCCAACCTTGCTGCAGGGACTGTGCATTCGGTGCGCGAGTTGTATCGTGGCCACAGGGGATGTGACACCTGTACTCTGAGCAAACTGGATATGGCAACTCCCGACCGTGGTGCCTGATTTCTCGCCCAAGCACACAGAATTGCACGCATGCCCGTCGCAGCACTGACGCAGGCTGTTGAAATCTCCATGATATTGGTGGATGTGGGTCCTCTGAACATCTACTTGCAACACGAATCCGGCGACGACGCACCGCATTATAATTTGGCGGAAGGCACTGCTCTGCGGGGGGACCGCGGCACGACTACTTGCATACCAGCCACGACGAGGCTGTACATCGTTACTCCGCCACGTAGTCTATGTTACATTGGTTCCAGTCGTTGTGTCCGTCAGGCTCGAGGCAGCAATGTCGTCGTGAAAGCGTTGCGCGCAGCAGTGACAGCGGAGCCTATCTGGCGTGGAAAGGCGCTGTTACAGAACAAGACGAACTTTACAGAGCCTTCAAGCAGTCACTATGAGCAGCGGTGTATCAGGCCGTCGACAAACAGGTGCGCCATCCTCTCAACACATCCTGTTGAACAGCGCGGAGCGCGCAACCGCAGTGTGAAGCCACTGTGAAATAAACTGAGTAGTAAAACGTGCTGTCGGTGTTTCTTTGGGTGTGTAAGAAGAAGCGTGGCCCTGTCATCTGACGCCAAGCTTTGAATGTGGCACTCAGCACGGGCTGCACCGGCCTTGCCACCACGGAATACGCTTAAACCGCAGCCCTGGCGGTTGCCAACATAGCTGCTTGGGGTCTCGGCTCCACAGAGGCGCGGCGAGGCCGGCGTTGGTCACAACCAACCAGGCCCGCTCGCCCGGAGGTCCACGGCAGGCGATTATTTTGCGCTCGGCGCGCATTTACGTCATACCCCGTCGTCTAAGCAAGCTTGGCGGTTAGGGACGGGAATGACCACGATGTTTCGTCTCCTGTCACGCCAGGAGCTGCAGTTAAGTACCGCATGCATTTGCGCTGATTGCTTCACAACCGAACTATGAACGAACAGTCTCGCGGCCGACGGTTGGTCGTGCACGAGAGAGGCTGGAGGGCTCTACGCTCCTGTGTCAGGTGTCAGATGCCTTTCACAGTCTCCATCTAGTCATCCTGGTGTCAGTGCATGGTGCCGCGCACGCCCCTCGGGGAGGGCGCGGTAATGAACAGCCTCACGCAGCATGGCAGCCGTCGGCGTTACGAGGCATCATCGCCGCGTGGCTCGCGTCATGCCTACCTCACGTAGTGTGCATGCCACCCGTCATCGGCCCTGTTAGCGTAAGCAAACTTTCAAGTTTGGTCCATCAAGCCTGCGCGTCATCTGTCAGCACGTCGCCACATTCGTCCCCCGCTCCGACGCCACCTCCACGCACTGCCAGCTCCGTGACACCACCTCTTGCGGTTGCGGCCATTGGCGACACGGCACGACCGCCCCCCTTCCCCCATCCCACCCACGTATTAAAAACATTGACATACCACCCACCATTGTGAACATTTCTGGTGTATATTTGTTCACAAGTCTCCGCCTGCGGTGCGCGGGCACTGCGTACGGCAGTGACTGGTTGTGCACTAGCTGACGCATGCATATGCACCCACGCGACATGCATGCCGGCAGCCACCATCGAACGCGCTTGATGCAGGATCGAACCGCGACTGACGAACAGTAACACAGCCTGGCGTGGTAGAAGCACGTACGCAGTGCACTGCCTCTTCTCACCACGCAGGCACCAGTGCATTCCTCTGCATGTGTCACAAACGCGGCGTGGCCACGTGGCGTCCGGACGCCTTGTGCAACGACGGAAAGGGAGGACTTGCGGCAGGCGGCCCGCCAGCACTAGTAATTCATGCCGAACACACTCCTGCCACGACACACAGGCACCAAACCTGTGCTCCTCGTAACACTGTCGGGGGGTGGGCAGGACGTTGGCGGGTAATCCGCATCTGGTTTCGCACATGTACTCTGTTGTAACTACATGACTATCCATAACAGCTGGCTGGCTGGTGGTCTCTCGCTGGTCTCTGTGTACGCAGCAACAACTCCACATGAGAATCAGATCTTTCGGTCCATCACTCACATGTTCAGCTGATCTTGAGCTCGTGCCAGCGGGTTCACGGGGCGGAGCTCCTGGTGGGGGTTTCACGGGATGCGGCGGAGCTCCTGGTGGGCGCGCTGCCGCAGGTTGCCGATGCAATGCATCGATGCAATGCATCGGTCAATCGGTGTTGGGCGCGGTGGGTCATCAGCTGGCTCCTCGGTGCTAGCATAGGAGGGCGGCAGCAAGGGGCAGGGGGTGGTGTAAGTACGTGACCGACTACAACAGGGCACTCTGCCACGGGCCACCCGCAGGCGGCCGTGTTCGTGATGACCGATGCCAGCGCACGGTGGTGCAGTGCCGATGCATGCGCTGTGCCGACCCGAGGAGCCGGAGGAGTGGTGGCCCGCGGGCCGTATGCTGCCGCGGCGGCGCTGCGGCCTCAGCGAACTATTGTCTGCGAAGAGCATGGCACCCTGAGTGGCCTCGCGGCTGCCACACGGATCGGCCGTCACGACCACAGGCAGCACCACGGCTGAGCAGCTGCATGCCTGCGGTCGAGCAGACACGGTTTGTTGGATCTAATTTGTGGGGGCTCAACCCCGGAAAATCAGCCCGGCCGCCGAACACTGGCCACCACCAAGCCCGAGTCGCCAACACCTGTGCACACCACCCTCCACCCGGGTTCTCTGATCCTCGAGGGCTGCCCCTCTGCGAGTGTTTGGAGGCATTTGTGCAGTATCCGTGCGCGTACACGCCCTCTGAGGCACGCTTTCGACCAGTCCGGTGCCTGCTTCTTGAACGTCAAGGGGGCCTACCAGGCGCGGCGTGGCGGTACTGTTGAGTGGATAGGCATGCGTGTGCGCCCAAGCGAGTGCGAGCATCAGGATCAGAATCAGTCATCGTCTCAACTTACCTCCCAGCATGTACGGAACGTGAATGCGTATCAGCCCCCCCACCGATGCTGCACGCTCCCACGATGCCGTACACCGCATGTGTACATTGAACGTGGGACATGCAAGCACAGGTCCCAGTCGTTGCTGCTGTGCGGATCCCACAGCCAGATAACCCATGTATGATGGCTACCAGCCATGCCGCCGTACCAAAGAAGTGTGAGCAGCTTCAGGCGATTAGGTGATCAGTTGATGCATTACACATGTCCGAGCCCCCCCTGTGTAATGCTGGGCACCTAAGGACCCTGTGGTTCATCGTGGGCTGCACCATCCAGCTGCCTGTCTCATCTGCGGCGAATGCCGTCTGGTCTCTCGCAACGGCTACATCACAGCACAGTATGGTACGGCACAGCGCGCGGCACCACAGCGCTCTGCCGGTCCGCCGTGGCACAGTCACCGTGCCGGCAGAGGCCGACGCGAGGTCCATGATGTGACGGTGTGATACAGCGTGGCCAGCGTGTGTCGTGATCTCAGAGGGCCATGGTCGCCGTGCGGCCATCAAGGCGATCCTGGCGCATGCTTGCGTCGGCGACGCGGTCCGGCTGACCGCATCCCCCCGTGGCACCGCCCGACCCGGGACAAATGATGCATGCGACGAAACGGTCCGCCAGCTGGAGCAGCCGGAGTGCCGTGCAGACCAGCCTGTACTGAACAACAGCGTGTAGCCGCAGGGTGGGGTGGACGGTGGCGCAGTCCAGTGGTCTCTCTGCGCGCTGGCCTCCTCGCCTGCCTCGCGCTATGCACCGCCGCGGAGCCGCGGCGGCGGCTGCTGGACTGGCTCAATGACCTGCCGGGCGCCCGCAGCATGACCATCAACGACACGCCGCTAAGCAGCTTCCGCAGGGTCGTCAACCTGCGTTTCGGGGTGCGCTCCTTCACGGACGTCGCCGAGCAGCGGCCCTTGAAGATCTTCTTCCTCAGCGGCGTCATCAACCGCACCCCGGAAGTCGAGCGCTACATCCTCGACACCTTGATGCCTGCTGCAAACTCGATCATCGCCCGCTCCGTCAAGGTGTGCAGCCCCCCCTGCGTGTGTTACGAGTGTCCTAGGGTTCGTCGCGCACGGTTTTAGATTGCGCCGGGAGGTACTGCTACCAGCAACGTTGGGGAGTGGACGGGGTGAAGTAGCCCGATTGACACTTGCTGGCGAGATGCTCACGCTCGCGACACGGAGCGCCCAGCCACGCTAACATACTGTGTAACTGTAACTGCGAGAACGAGTCGGCAAGTGCACCCTGGTGGCGCTCTCGACGGACAGAGCTGCCATGCCCGTGGTTGACTGGCTATCATGCGAGAGTGCAGGTGAGATCGCCGAGTGGCCCGCTATCATTTGCCGGCGTCCTGGATCGTGATGGGGTGCCGATCCCCGATCCGGTGTCTCTGGGGGAACCTGCAGCAGGTGAGATCCTGCTGTCCCCTCAGATTCTGCACAGCGTGCCCATCAACACCAGTGCATGGGAGACAGGGAGACTCAGGGCCGCCGCACTGCAGGGTTTGATGCCGACGTCGTCGTCCAGGTGAAGACCGCGCCGTCCACGGACTGCTCCTTCACTGCGCGTGCAGGTGTCCTGGAGATCGAGGATGCGTCAAACCGCCCAGTCCTCGGGGACGTCGAGTTCTGCGTCGTTGACCCTGATGACTTCCAGTTCGACCTCACGACGGCGGTGCACGAGTTGCTGCACATTCTGGTTCGGCCCCTGCTGCTGCCCGTGCTGTGCCCCCCCGTCTGGCTCACCGTGCGTGCTGTGACCCTGTGCGGATCCATGGCGGAGGTGTGCACGATGGAGTGCCTGTCACCTCGTCCTCCCGTGCGCGTGCTGTGTATGCTGTGCATGCTGCCCGTATGCCGCGCACTGTCCCGCTGTTGGTAGTTGCAAGCGTCATTTCGGAGGGGACAATTCCGGCGTGGGCCAACGCAGTCAGACCCAACAGATCGGCTGACATCAAACGTCAGGTCAGATACTTGCGGCCAGTACACGTATGTATTCTCGTACCTGTCCTCCCGAGTGGCCAGGGTCGCCCGGGGTGCGAGTTCTCATGATTGACGTGAGAGCGCCCCGCAGGGTGTGGCGGCGTCTCTCTTCTCCTTCTACGCGGGCTACCCTGAGGGCTTTCCGTCTTCCATAGGCCCGAACGGCGGCCTCGTGATATCGTCCCCCCAGGTGCTGCAGACGGTGCGGCAGTTCTTCGGCTGCGACGAGCTGCAAGGTGCGGAGTTCGAAGACGATGGGCCGTTAGGGTCTCGCAACACCCACTGGGAGGAGAGAATCTTCGAGGTGAGCGCCGCCTGTCCCATGCGTACTCGCTGAATCCCGCGCCGCTGAGCTGCTCACGCCGCTGCCGCCATCGACCTCCCGGCCTTCAGCCACCTGCAGATGTCACCATGTCCCACCAAGGGCACAGCCACTGGGTCAACGACGCGCTGCATGCCTCAGCCGAGTCCGCGACAACCAACCCTAACGGTCACGAGGTCCCCAGTCGGCGACTCGGCTGAAGAGATGTGCATCGCGTCGATGACCACGAGTCGAAATCTGCGACCGCGACCGTGGGCCGTGACAAGATGCGCCGTGCTGAGACCCGGGCCGTGCTGCAGGGCGTCATCATAGACACAGCGCGCACAGCGCGCGCCCTCCAGACTCACTACAACCAGCACGTCCTCACCGACCTCTCCCTTTCGCTGCTCCAAGACTCCAACTGGTGACCCCCCCCCGCATGCATGAGCCTCCCGCCACTGCGCACATGCCCTGCCCATGCTGTGCCGTACATGCATGAGCAACGCAGTACATTCACGGTCGCGGCAGGTGCCCCCGACCGCGTCGTCACGGCGCCATCACCCCCTATCGCCGCCCCCTCGCAACCGACTCGCTGCCGCAGGTATGACGTGAAGTACGGTAGCTCCGGCTTCAACGGCTACGGCTACCAGGGCGGCTGTGCGTTTGCCAGCGGCCAGTTTGAAGACGCTCTGGCCGACCCGGCCGCGGGCCGCTTCCTCTGTCCGGAGCGGGGCCTCGTCGGCTGCCACCACGACTTTGCCGGCGTCGGCTTCTGCGGATCGCGGAATCGCCTGGATGGCTTCTTCAGAATCCAGGAGGCACGTGCCCCATCCACCCAATGCCTTCCACACCTGGCCCAGATTGAGCGTACAACGCCCAGGTCAGATATTCGTCTGTGTCAATCCGGACCTGTGAATTGACCGTACTTTGCGTGATCGTGGGGCGGATCGTACAGTTGTAAGTGGCCCCGTGAAGTAGGTATTTGTTGGCTTGGCGTAGATCCCTAAGGGGCGCCGGCTCCCAAGTACGCTGTTGCCGCCGTTTCTGCGTTGGTAAATCCAGGACTGCAGAGCACTGGCTGTGTTGCCAGAGACGTGGCAAGCTTGCCACGGAGTGACAGACACCCCACAAGTATGCCCATCGTGCAGACGACAAGGACGCCGGACTGCCAAGGGGTTGTCAGGGGGGAGCGGTGTGTCGAGATTGCTGGCGAAGATGATGCGATCTGTACACAGATGGCGTGCGCCGCTGATGGGTCAGTCCTCATCAATGGCGCTCCCTGCGATCCCGGTGCGAACCTCGCCAGCCGCCCCGCCTCCGGCCTTTCCTGACATACTATCCACCTGTACGCCGGTACTTGCGCGCCGGCACACAAACCGCATGGCGCGGGCAATCTACCGGCTCATCACTGACAGGGCGAAGTGGTGCAATGGTGTCTGCGGCGAGGCTCAAGCACGCGCGACCGCGTCATCCTCCGGCTCTACCTCGAGTCCTGCAGCATCTGCAGAACCCTGCGCAGGCCTGTGACTGCACCATGGGCATGTGGTCAACCCTGGTGCAACCGAGAGCGACCGGCGCCGACGCGCGTGCACCCATGCAAAGGCGTATGATCAAGTCAACCCGGTGCCCGCCGCTGACTGGGGGTGCATGCATGCAGCGCAGTTTGACTGCCCGGACAGCAACGTCTTATGCGGGGTCCCCGGCGTGCTGACGTGCGCAGCAAAGCTCAACGACTGCAGCGGCAACGGCGACTGCCTCCGGGGCAGCTGCTACTGCCACCCCGGCTTTGGCGGCGACGACTGCTCCGTGCCCGTCTGCATCAACGGCTGCGACGGCAACGTGCGCGTCCCTCCACCCTGTTGGGCAGCGCACATTCGTCCACAAACTCGCATCTCCGGCATTCGTCGTGTGTTTGTGACACTGTGGTTGTGACACTGCACATATCGCCGTGTCTACCACTCCGTGTCCGCGTCACGCATGGTGGATGCCACGTACACCCCAGCATCGTGCCCAGTGGTTTAACCCTGACCCCAACAGCCCCCTGTGCCCTGCAGAGCCGTTGCCCCGCGTCAGGATTCTGCGGTGTGCCGGAGTGCGGCAGCTTCTCCATCGGCAGCTTTGACCGCGGCGTCGCGTGCAACAGCGGCAGGAGTGTCCCCTCTCCCTCCAACCCCACCACCACCACTGACGTGTTCACCGTCCAGGTCACAAACTCAAGCACCTCCCAATCACCACTCCCAGACATACCCACCTCTCCACCCCCACCCGCCACGCTCGAAATGAACGTAACAGTATTGCAACCCCCGGTCGTGGACCCACCGACCTTGACGGTGGCGCAGCCGCCTCCGTCCGTGGCGCAGCCGCCCCCGGCCGTGGTACCGCCACCCACGGCCGAGGTACCGCCGCCCCCGGCCGCTGGTGGCAGCTGCTCCGGGACCTGCATCCGCAACTCGCGGCAGTGCGCCGGGGGGAGGCGCTTCCCGGTGGCGCAGGCCTGCTGCGACCCTGAGTACCAGTGTGTCAAGCGCAGCGGCAGCTTCAGCCAATGCCGCAGAAGCGGCGACGTGCCGCTCACGTCGTGGAACGGTACCATACTCGCCTGCGGCGACCCCGCGTAGCGGCGCGCTTGTAGCCACAGATTTAGATGCAGCCACACCGGCCTCCGGCGCCCGGCGGCGTGCCGTGGGTTGGCGCACGCATGGCGATCGGAGGCGAATGCGTGCTGCCCCTCATCTGAACGCACCCACACCACACCACACCGGTTGCTGAGCCCATGCTGAGATCCCGGCCGACGCTCAATGGCCTCGGCAATCGACTCTTGCGTGGCAGCAGCATGTGCGCGGCCCTTTATGCATGTCGCACATGCGTTTGGTGCCTTCAGCACTGCTAGCTGCAGCCTCTGACAGCCTTTAATAGCTGTGTATCCACCAAGGTGGATCGTGGGAGGTGACAGATCTGGCGGCGGGCATGCGCCGCTGTGAGAGGTGTAGGGACGTGGATGCCGTGCTGCAGCTGCGTCGTCATGTGAACGGTCCCGCTGAGGTAGTCGCAATGCCAGAGGCCGCCGCCTCGGCCAATTGTGTGCCGCATAGAGGGGTTTGTTGGCTAGCGTGCGGTGGCATTCGTGTTGCTGCGGGCCTGCAGCTGGAGATGAAAGTTTGCGGACGAGACCGGCGTGGCTGGATTCAGGGGATCATGGCGAGCTGTTGCTGTGGGTCTTGGGGCGTGCCTCGCACGCGTGCTGTGCATGCTGTGCATGCTGGTGCCTGCGTGTGCTGCCGGCCGCTGACGAGTGTCACTGGAGGTCGAGGCCGGGGCCGGGCGGCAGATCAGCGCTGGCGATGTCATTGCCTTGGGCGCATTCGGCGCAATGGCCGGTGCCTTGTGACCGTTCTTCCATGAACGCCAACACGCCGTGCTTGGCTGGGGGGCGTGTGCAGAGTTGTTACTAGTGTTTGCCTGTGTAACCCGGGTTATTTACGTGATATGCCCATGTGTGAAACGAGCGCAGGCTTCTATGCGGTGATGTAAATCTGGCAGCTAATGGTTGAGGGGATGCTGCTGCTCGTCCCGATCCAAAGGCAATGCTGCCTCTTCACGTGGGGCACGGGCTGGTTGCGCGCATGTCTGTAGTTGCGGCCAAAACCAAAGTACAGCGCACACACCAAAGCCCGGGGCACAGTGCACAAACATCTGGGCACGCTGCGAGCTGCGGTCCGGACAATTGCACTGCAGCTGCACGCCTGGCCACACGCTGGCTCGACTGTGCAGATCCAGCCAGGTCGGCTGCGATTTCACACTGGCATCCCCCCCCAGGCCCCCTTGATCTCGCGCGGTTGCGATGGTCGCTGTTGATGCACTCTGTTCGTACTTGGAACTGGCGAGTCCGGATCTGAGTTTCTGTGCAATCCCAAATGCACCGACCCGGTAGGGGGCCTGTGGCCGAAGCCCGTTTGGGTTTGCGTGATGGCCATTCCTTCTTTGTTGCCACTTCAAAAGGGGAACAGCCCCAAACAGGAAGAGAGACTCCAAAAGCCATATCGGGTAGGCACAGAAACGTGCCGCTGCTTTTTAGGGGCTCTCTAGTCTCTAGATTCACTGCTGCAGGCCCAGGTGAAGCTCCTACAAAAATCGTCAGTGCGCCAGCGATGCTTCAGCATTGAGGCTTGCCAGTTTGCAGCAGGGTTGGGCCGATCCCGAAATCCGGTTATCAGGATTTTGGGAATCGGCCCCGGAATTTTCGGGTTCAATTTTTTTTGTTGAAATGTTTCAAATTAGGATGTTTTTTTGTACAGCCTCGAAACGATTTCACTGCAGGTCGGGGGTGCAGTAGACTTGGTTGGGGCAATTAAAAAGGTCCCAGTGCACGTGGTTGCCTACCTCTTTCTTTTCGGCTTTGTAAACCTCGTCATGCATTGTCTTCCGAGCGGGAAGCAGGAATCCGGTCCCGCTCTAGCAACTTCGGCGACTGCAATTCGAAACCCTTCATCGTCGACCGCATTAAATGGAATGCCCGAGACAGATACCCACTTGGCGATCGCAAGTCTAGCGTTGTCGTGGGCCGGTTGGTTGAAAGCTGCGGTCAAAGACGTCTGTCTATTCGATGTGTTGCATGAGCCGGCAAGCAGCTCTTTCCGATATTCTGCTGGCACATTCGGACATGCTCTTGCCTCACTTCTGTTATTGCCCATGGTTGGCCAAGACGTGGGTCTTGCACTCGTCAGCACCCTATAGCTAGGCCTTCAAGTTGTTCGAATTCTTGGCATTCCATCCGCAATATAGACACACCACGTCGTAGTTACAAAAGAGTACAAGGGCAAACCCGCGAAGTGGACCAAGTCATGGAATCAGACAACAGCAGCACAGGCTCATCGCTAGCCACCTATAGTAGTTACAAAAGAGTACAAGGGCAAACCCACAAAGTGGACCAAGGTCATGGAATCAGACAACAGCAGCCACCTATAGTGTGTAGCTACACACAGAAGCTGCAACTGACACACCACGTCGTACTTACTATTCGGCGTTTTAGTACATACTTTGAAATGAATTTTCCAATCATTAGACGACCTTTGTCGCTTGCCGTTAACAGTTGCATCCGTTTCCGTGACGAGCAAGCGGCCACACAGATCTCGGTTGGTCAGGATTCGCAAACGAGACAGATTTTGACAAATATATCAACGTGCGATTTCCCCATTTAGCGTATATGGTCATATGGCACCCTCAGAAGGGTCAACAGAGCTCTTTTGCCAGTTCACCAGACCATTTCGGTGTAAATTTCGGGATCTTGGGTTGTGGGCCCGAAAATTTCGGGATTTTGGCCATTTCGGGCCCGATGACCCAACCGTGGTTTGCAGCCTTCGACCAAGATCACTGCTACTGTTTGCTGAGTTGATTAGGAAAAATAACTTGCAATCGGGGATCACGCCATACAACTCGTAGAATTGGACAGGTGCATGGAGGGTGTCCGAAAATATTAATGCACTGTGGTTTGAAGGCGTGCTTGTAACCCAAAACCCCCCCTGTTACGTAAAAAATTAAAATATCAAACAACAGACAAAAAACACAAACAACAGACGAGACACGGGAGGAAGTTCACTCTCCGGTGAGCTCCAGAAGGCACTGCGGCCGTCATGACTGCAGCCATGATCACACCAGCAACAGGAAGATCAATAAGCTGGACAGAAGAAGCTGCCTACATGGGAAGGTGTTTGGGCTTGCCCATGGATGCAGCTGCCTCCCCCATTCCTAATTCCTCCATCCCCAATCCACATTGCTGTCAGTGGCTTTGATGACTGTTCCAATTGCAACAAACGTGTGATGCGCCAGTCCCATGGCTCATCTCATGGATCATTTCCCCACCAGAAGTGGGGACAGCCACAGCCACAACATGCGCAGCCACAACCCCCATCTTGGAATTCAGGAACCACACAAACCACATGTATGTGCAGTGCAGGTGGAGCAGCTAGACGTACAGGCTGCACAAGCTGCAGAGCCGTGTTGGGGGGTTGATGTGAGTTTTGCCACAAGACTCAGACCTGACAGAATGGCCCAATGATGCTGCCTACATTGCAGTTCTCGTTTTTGTAGCCACTCGCGGCTGATGTACAGGGCAGATGGATGCATTGCAGACTTGCATCCACTGTCTAGTCAGTTGGCCAGCAGCACAGTATGCACACGTGGTCCCCTGCAAGGTCAGCATAACATCACCATGGCAACATGCTCAACGTGCTTCATGCCAACTTGAACCACCATGGTGTGGCATGTGGTTCGAGCCACATGCTGTGAACGGGGATGGTGAGTTGCAATTGCAGCACAAGCAACCCATGGCCGTGTGCTTGCCTAGGCCTTCTGTAGCAGCTCTGGCTGTGCAGACCTGCTCTGATCACATGAGCTTCTAGCCAGATGCCAAGCAGGAGGACGTGGTCAACAGAAATGACCGGTGATCCTGTCAAGCTACCTGATATCATGTTGAGCAATGTTGGCCCGGGACTGTGTGGATGCACGCATGCTGGATGAACGATGAACGCTGGGCTAAAGGAACACATGGTTTTAAAACCATGGTTCCGATGTCTACTTTTTCTCTTTATTTTCCATTCCATAGGACTTGCAGTGATTGGGTGAGGCTTGAATGATGTGTGCCAGAGCTGTACACGTCCACTGTGCACAATGGTTATGGATGGTTCTGACGTTTGCCTCGTTGTCACCAATGACCTGGGACCAACTGATTCATCTCATAACACAAGCAGTGCGTGTGCCTCGAACAGTGTTGGGAACGCGGCAGTTGTGAGAGCTTGGCAAACCACAATGCGCTGGATATATAGGAGCCTCCAGAGCTCCTCATGGATACATACCAGCCCATTGCAGGAGACATGACGCAACCATGTATTCCAACTGCCATATGTATTCAAACTGTCATTTTTTATACTCCCGAGGCAAGCAATGAAAGTCTGCTCACTAGTACTGCTTTGACGGGGTAGTGTGAATGTGCCCCTTGCAATTGGTGGATACCCGCCACTGCCCCGCCACTGCCACTGCCCCACCACGGTTCATGCAGAGACCTGCATGCAGGTCTTCGCGTGCCCCTTGATCGGTGCCGCGACAAATAGATATGCTGATGGCAGTTCTGGTCGTAGAGCTTATGTGGAGCCTCGCAACACACAGAGACACACTGCACAGCTCTAGATCTAGACCTGCATGAACTCGAAGCTGGTCATCAAGGACCACGATAGGCCTTGCCAGCCTCTCCTGCACGGCAAAACTATGAGCTACATCACACGCGAGGAAGTGTTTTTACCACAAAGGCAGCTGTATCTCGACACATGTCCGACAGCAATATGACAGGTTTTGACGAACCACCCGTGGCCATGGTACAGCCAAAACCCAAACGGGCATCGGCCACAGCACCCCTACTGGTAGGGGCGGACAGGTGCAAGACGGGCGCAGGAGGGGGCACAACCACAGGGGCAGCATTGTAGCAACTCAGCCATCAAAACTAGGAGACCCCAATCAACGTGGTCATGCACGGTTGCTAACTGGACACATGCTACTCCCCGGACACATGGGGTCATGTTATGCGGAGTTCACCAGGCCATAGGGTCAGCACATGTGTCCTTGCTGTAGCTAAGGGCATACCGCTGCTGCTGCGTTGCGTGGACGGGAGCCACGATGGCCTCTTGATGAACCTGCAGTGGACCTCAGACTGCGCAGGTCCTATGGCGCTGTTTCGCCACAGGCCCTCAGGCGCTGTTTCGCCACAGGCCCTCAGGCGCTGTCAAACACAGAGCTGTATACATGTAGCTCCAGCTCAGACCTATAGGCAAACTTGTATGTATGTCCTGCAGGCCCACTGCTTTGCCCAAGTCCATCCTGCCCATACCCAGCCCAAGACATCTTGCCTTCTGTGCTTCGTCTATAGACCATGTCTGTATGATTGCGCCAGCCACAGGGGGACAAGCCCAACTGCCTCCCCGTTTGCATATGGGTATTAACCTCGTAGGCCTGGTGTGGAGGGTCACACGCATACGTGGTGCTCCTGGCTGTGCATCACACACATTGCTTGGTATAATGTTACAATTAAAGAGGCACGCGCACATGTACAGGCGCATAATGCAAGAGAGCATACAGGTCTCAAATCAGACCACCTAAACACTCATCCTCTGCATACGCCCCTCCTGGACACACCGCCAGTTTGAAAGTAGTCCCTGCAATCTGTGCCACGTGCGACACGGTATTTCTGATCACCCAGCTATTCCCATCTCTCTTGTTCCTCCTACCGCATGCACCCTCCGCAAGGGTATGCTTCTGGGCTTCCACAGGTAAACAAGTGCTGGAGACACGGGAAGAATGTGTGTGAAACACACCACATCAGCACATTCCATTCCAGGGACAATAGATCAGGTCGGGAATTGACTTGGTTCCTTGGTTATAACCAAGGTGTATATTTGAATAAGGTATCCGTATTCGAATGTGGTATGTTTTCAGCTCACGTGTTTGTTCACATGTCACACATCACAGCCAAGGCTAAGGTAATGCATATATATTTCCAATCATGGTGTCACGGAACATCCAGGAACATCCATTATGCGTGGCATACTTGGACTTGTTTCTCATGACAGCTCTTGTGCAATAACATATTCCAAGCACAGACAAAATGTATGTGGATCAAAGATGTGAATTGCACCTGGTAATTGGTGATGTGGCAGGATCAATCAGTTTAACATACCAGAAGAGTGGGCATGAAATGTGTGTGTACAGACGGTTAGCTACACTATATAAGCATAAAGTTTGTTCCATTAAACTGGACTGTTAGACGTGATATTTCTTACATGTGTTTGAGCCACATCAATTGGCCACACATGGTGAGGTTTGCATGGCACCATGGTATCAAGATGTTAATATTTGTCATACATAGTTAGAAGACCATTACAATTAAAGTTTGCACAACGATCACAGCAGTTATCCCTCTTCAATTGTTCTTGGTCTCTTAAATCTTTCATAACACAGTTAAACATTGTACCTCGTACTTCGTCATTAACGTGTCAACATCTGACTTATTCTCAATTAGCTCCCCGATCGGCTTGGTACACAGTACTAAAAAAGGTGACATTACAACCGACCTCAGCTCCTACATGATCGAATTCTTTTTCATTATCAAAGCGGGAGCTACTGCTAAAACCAGGCAACCATCCTGGTCGCAAGTCACTCCCAGGTACACACACCCATGCATACACACTTGCAATGGAAACGTCACTCATGCATGACAGCCCCAAGCTCAAGCGGCTGCCACATCGGAGGGTGCATGCGGCATTCATAAGACCCTCCTGGGCTCACCACACAGAAGCAACAGAAGTGGATGAATAAGACCAACAGATGCGTTTGGGGCCTTCCCCACAGCCCCATCCCAAGAGAGAGAAGGCCCCTCCTCACATCCATCTCGTCGGAAACATGGGAAATCTCAAAACATGCACCCAAACAGGTTAATGGCAAGGGACGACATCATTTGCCCAGTCTGGGTATGGGAAGTGGCCTCGGGGCAAGCACTCCCCGTAGTTGCTGTTCTTTCGGACGCAGTCGAAGCTTGCGCTACAGCAAGGAGACACGCCCTTCACGCCGACGCCGAAGCACCGGGTATGGTCCTTCGCGCAGACACCTGTGGAGCATCCACCGGTCACGGTCGCCTTGGCATCGGACTTGGTGGTTGCAACAAACGTGCCTGGGGGGACATGGCCATCGGTGACGACGGTGGTGGTGGACTTAGTCAGGGTGGAGCTTGTGGGGGTTTTGGTGGTAGAGGACTTGGTATCGGTGCTGATGACAGTGCCACCCTTCTTGGGGGTGGGGGCCTTCACAACAGGGGGGGGGGTGGGCTTGACGACGGGAGGAGGGGTGGGCTTGACGACGGGAGGGGGGGGGCTGGGCTTGACGATGGGAGGAGTGACGACTGGGGGGACCACTGGCGGAGGGACCACTGGCGGGGGGACGACTGGCGGAGGGACCACTGGCGGAGGTGTGCCGGGGGAGGTGGTCGTAGTGTTGGAGGTGATGCTGGTGTTGGCATCGATGACGGCAACGCATGTCCCGTTGTTGACTCTGGCCTGCAGCGTTGTACCGCGGTCAATATGTGGCCAATAGGGCACAACCGAAAGCCCAACAATTACATAGGTCATGGGCATGTTGGCCTGAAAGAAGAGGGCACATGAGTGACATAGGGGGTTGGGCTGGTACAAGGAGCAGGTACAATGTTACCCAGGCTTTCGACAGGGATCGTTCAAATACCTGGGCTTGCTGATGAGCGACATGAGCTGGATGCAGCCACAGGAGGTTCTATGACTCGAGGCAATGTAGATCATGTATTGTGGTTAATACAAGGACAGGCACGAGCACAGGCGCAGAGCGTGAAAGCGCGGGGGTCGTCAAACAGACCAACCATTCAATCATGTAAAATCGAGGAGGGGCACGGTCACATGTGCATTACGCAACAGCGTATAGGTCTCGGACCACCAAATCATGTATGTATATTGGGCAGGGGGAGAATTCACCTCAATGATGAGTGTTGCCACTGCGGTGGCGACGGACTGAACCAGTTCACGCTCGATTATGGTCACATTGAAGGACGAGTTCGGGCCTGCATCACGGAAGCAGCATTGCATCACAGATGTACAACAACACAGGAGTGACGTCTGTTGGCTGGGAACATGCGGCAGAAAACAGGTCACATGTCACGCTGACACAGATTGATATAATGAATGAATCTAATGTAGACACATCTACGCCGCGAGGACGTGGCCGAGGGCGAAGTACACACAGCAGTGCATTCTCTGAGCAGAAGCACACCAGCGCATTGGTCAAAGTAGGCAGCCGCAGTGGCGTTGGCGATGACGGTGAGGACCTCTGATTCAAAGGCAGTGGCATTGATGGCGCACTCAGGCTTGCAGGTCATGACGGCAGACGCATAGCCGGAGGCAAAGGCGGAGGCGGAGGCCTGAACCAGAGCTGTGATGCTGGAGTTGGCCCACACGCATGCAAAGCCACCGCCGGAGACGGTGCAGTCTGAAGAGATGACGGCGATGGCGTCAGCGATCGCAATGGCAAACTCCTGCATGTAGGATGAGTGAAACGATTATTGAAAATGAGCAGGACACACACTGTGCAGCGGCATGTGCGATGTGTCGCACAGCATGGGATGCCAGCCCCAGTGGCTGGTGTTTGCACTAGATGCATAGTGTGGGATTAGACACATTACCACATCAAATTTTACTTTATCGACACAGTGGAGAGGAAGCACCGTGGCACTGATGTTGGCGTTGATGGAAGTGCCGTTCTGGCAGGCAAAAACGTTCACCGCAGTGACTGCTTCAGCAATCGCATCCTGAGCAAATGTAGTGGAGATGGCGGTGGTGTTGATTTCACAGTCAACGGTCAAAGGGGGGTTGCTGTCGGTGGTGTCGGCGTCAACGATGACATTGCCCTCAATGGCGACACTGCAGCCCTCGGCGCCGGCATCAACCCGGGCCTGGACGAGTACCTGTATGCCACACAACCATCGATGCAGTTCCGGGATGCAGCCATTTTTTTATGGTTCCGGTTCATCCTGATCACTGCAGCCCACACACGGGGGCAGAGCTACCTGCAGGAGACAGGGAATCTCCAGGCCAGATACTCTCGCGGAATGTGACAGCTGCATGTGAAAATGGTACTGCTGCAAACACCCAGTGAAAAAAAAACCAGCCCACAGAGAGCTCGTTCTGGAGAGCCTGTGTGGAAGGGCCGCGAGACTGGGGTGCAAGCACACCTGGGCAAAAGCGACGGCTGTAGCCTGCTCGACATCGGCCACGAAGTTGCTGAATGCGACGGTGACAGAGACGCCAGGTTGGGCGGCCTGGACGAGGTTGACCTCAGCAGAAGCGACAGCTCGCAGCAGGATGAGCTCAACCTGCTCCGCTACGAACGACGCTGACGTCTGGCAGCGGTTACAGTCCTCAGCATTGCCGATGGCAGATGCGTAGGCCTGTGCGAGAGAAAAGGCCTCTGCTTCGGCGAGAGAGCGCCCGCTTACTCTGAAGTTTGCTTGGCCTTCTGCACAATGTGGTGACTTCACTTGCTGGCCTCAAAGATCTCGAGGTTGTGAGCGCACGACAGTTGCAGAGGTAACAGGGGCGTAGTGGTTGAAGAAGGTGCACAATGCAGGAGGGCGCACCGGCGTAGCACTGTACGGTGACCGTAGCGATGGCCGTAGCGAAGGCTGTGGCTGTGGCGGAGGCGACGGATTGGGCGGTGGCCTCAACTGAGCCACCGGAGAGGGGGCCATTGGGGTCACAAACAAACACTGATGTTTCTTCAGCTGCACGCAGAACTCACGGGTTGACCTTTGACTTGGTATGAGATGGCAATGACCAAGGTAGATCCATGTGGGTGCTCCTAGACACCACACTCAAGCAGCACAGCGTTGCATGGTCCAATGAAGCCAGCATATCGTCTCCAACTAGCCAGTTTGAACCCGGTAACCTTTTCTTAGCGTGTCAGGGTTGGGGGCGCACCAGCTGTAGCTGCAGCAGATTGCGACTGCGAACTGCCAGCACTGGAGAGGCTTAGACTACACCTTGCAATGCTGTCTGCATGGCAAACTGGGGATCAGCACTTGTCCACCATAACCGGGACGTCATCAGTGGTGATGGCGCACTGACAGAAGGCGATTGCTTGCAGTGCTATTATAAGCAGAAGGCTATTAAGCGGACAGCCTGGTTACACTCTGGTGTGGATTACCCTCCAATGCAAGATCCTGTGAAGATGACTGTTGCATGCACAGCTCCCTGTACATAACTCCACAAAGTCCCACACACACCACAGACCCCACTCATGGAGGGATGGAGAGACACCATGAGATTTCTAGGCTTTATTGGTCGAGTAATGAGGGTGTGTGAGGATAATTGAGGGGCTCCATAGGTGATTCCAGGAAGACTTACAGACACAGACATTCACAGTTATGGCTGGTACAAGACAGGGGCCCAGGCAAGTATCAGGACCTCCTGGGAGGGCATACGGAAAAGTGATCAGCCTGCAGATTCGTTGAGGGTGCATAACCAGGTATCAGTCAGCATGGGTAGACCATAGGACGAATGGACAGCGGAGACCGACCAGCTGCCGGGGGAGAGTCCGACCTACGGTTAACGTTGCCCAACTAACACGCATGTACCAGGACCAAGATGAGGCCGTGATGGCGCGAAGATAGTGGCATCACAGCGAACGATCTCGGAACTACTGGAGTATCGGCACAGAGCCAGCGTGAAGCGGGCTGTGAAGACGGAGGTGAGTCACTACGGTAAAGCACCGGAACGGTCGCTGCTGCTGACGAAGTACTGACATTTTGTAGGAGGTGAAGCGTCACTCGGTGGGGAACCAAGTTCGCCTGAGGACTCCTGTCAGTGCGACGCAAACTCACACCTCTGGGCATGCACGACGCAGGTGCATGTCGGTTTGCATGAGATGACGCTCAACGGCGCAGTGCGAACTATCCTCGGAAGCACACGTCAACAATGTGTCATACTTGCGGTAGGTGGCGCTGCCGGCAGCGCATGACACGCCGGGGCGCCTGGGATTGGCCGTGGGAGTTATGCTTCGCACGGGCTGCAAGGTCACCATTGGATGACGGCCCTGTTGTGGGGTATGCCTCATGCGACCTCAGGTCACAATGCGACCGTGGCAACACATGACACACCATAACACCGTGCAGAGGCTCAAGCGCGCGTATCAGAGAGTTGGGTGAGCACGGACGGTGTTCTGTGCGTCGTGATAAACTAGCGGATCTCTGGCATGTCGGCCTGTGAGGCATCGACCTTTAAACCTTCGACTGTCTCGGTGTCGTGAGCGTCAGCTACCGGGCTGGAAGCAGCACCGGAACCGCGCATGGGTGGCGACGGCAGAGCACAGTCGTCTGCACCGGGACGGAGCGCACCTTGGGCAAGGACCGCTGGGGCGGAGAGGACCGCTGTGGCGCACAGCGCTGAAATCAGCCGCGCAGCCATGCCGAAGGTGGACTTGCCTTGAGGTGCCTGCATGACCACCAAAACGCATCTAAAACATACCCATGACAAACAGATATACTCAACGAGCTCTTCCGCATCCCCGAGGCACGGTGATAGCGACAGGGCCGGGCCGTCCAGCTCGCACGACGTGATCGAGGCATCAGCCGAGGCAGCGGCCCGGCTACGAACGCAGAGCGCAGCAGCAAGTAGGCACAAGGGAAGTGAATACAATTGCCATGGAATCAGGCGTTCAAGATGCGAGGGGGAACGGTTGTCCGCGGCGAAAACTGAAGATGCACGTTTATGCACCACATTCAGAGATTTAGCGAGCTTGGAAGCGAAGGTCCACTATCCATTGAGTGGCCGGTGCGGACGAGATGCTCAGACATCTTAGTCGATCAGGCAAGGAGTGTTCAACAACCATCACGCAGACAAGGGGGCGCATCGCAGCGTTGACGACGAGGGGTAATGATGCAGCTCGACTCGCCAGCGACCGCTGAAGATGTGAGCATACGTCAGAGAAATCACCTTTCAGAACTTATTCCTGTCCAACAGGCGCTGTGCTACGGAAACTGAGGACTCGGGAGGTAACCGGGTTGAGATGCAGTACACTAAGTTGGATGCCAAGACGCGACTGTAGAACGCAGAGGTAGTTGATCTTGATGAGTGCGTGGGACGCTGGCTGATATAGACGTCCTGGATTTGAAGCAATTTGCCACTCTGGAGACGACGAGGCACATGCGGCATTTGAGGGGACGAGCATTCGGCCGGGGGCATGGGCAGGCCGACTGCGACTCCCGATATAGCGCGGCTGCACTGCTGACGGTTTATCACCGTTGGCCGCTGGTAAGCTTGAGCTTTGTGTGGCAGGATCACTTCGCAGCGGCCCGTGGCGAAGTCCGCTGACTGCGTGATCTTCTTCCCATGGTGCATGTTCAACCAGGAAAACGCTCGCCCGTTCTATGTACCCAAACCTCTAGGTGGAAGCGAGACCGCGCTCCTTCGTGTGTGCGTCCGTGTGCACGCGGCCAATGATACCAGTATCAGCGGCATCATGTGCACCCTCGAATGAGTTCGACGCGTCATATGTGCCACATATGGGATTACACACAGTGAAAAACAAATGATCCTTTCTGCTTGCGTAGAATACGTCATGCACGGAGATGGCACAAGGGAGATCAGGGTGCACAAGAGGTTGGGCATCCTGTCTGCTCAGCAGGGAACGGCCTACCAGGCCACGGCTTGGGTCCGGCCGCTGGGCCACGCACCTCTGCATTCTTCGTCGCGAACATAGATGACATAACCGAAGCCCCCTGCGACACTGAACTGCTCGATGCTGTCAACTGCCACCAAAACCCACACCGATTGCCTTCTGCACTTGCTGCTAGCGGCCCATCGACCTCTTCCGCCTCGTAGAATCGCTGCGTTTGGCTTGCTGGCCAGGTCGTGTAGGGATGGCATACACATTCCCCTGGACCACGCCTGTGTTCGACACTGTGCACTTCCTACGCATGCTGTCATGGGGCGTCACACCCTCGCAGCGTTCGCCCCGCGACTGCAATGCCTGCATGTCCGCGCGCGTCGTGCGGCTTGATGGGGCTCGGCAGCCATGATGACCAACAAAGTATGACCGGTTCTAGAACTACTTTTGGAACTGCCGGCTAATGCTCTGTGCACACCCAAAACCTACCCGGGCCCGGCGCTGCGGTCGACCTTGAGTCCGAAATTCGTACCGCAGGGGGCCAAGGGCACGTGGTGCATGCCCGAGTGACGCTCGTTGACGGGCCTTTCGCCGGATGACGACTCCACTGAGTACCGCCGTGCTGCGCACTCTGATCGAGCGCACATCTTCAACGGGCGCACGCAACACGCGCGGGTGGCAACGGGACGTGATGCGGGTGCTCTCTCGCCAGGCAGCTTCACACCTCTGCGCCGGATCGGAGAGGGTGGCCAGTTGGCGTGGCATGGAGGTACCAGAACCTTCGCGCCACATGCATCGCCGCGTTAGCCGGGGAAATCCGTCGACGCGACGATGCAAACAAGCGCGGTCAGCTTGGTCGTGCATGTATGTATGATTGCATCGCCGTATCCAAAAGGACATTGACACCTCCGGCAACCGAGACCGAGCGTGTGCATGCGAAGGTGCATCCAGGAGAGTGCCCATATGCATGACTTGTGTTTGGGCTATATCCTCGGAGTAGCCCTTCTCTCTGCTCAGCTTCCTTCACGCCAGGTGCGCATGCGGTCGTTGGGCGGCCAGATCTGAAGCTGTGCGGGGTCGAATCTGGACCGGTCCGAACATGCTGGTGACGCACCAGCATCGTTGCTTCGACGAGGTGGCATTCACGCGGCAGCGGTACCCACCGCATGCATGGACGCCTTGGACCCTCCCTCGCAGCGAAGTTCGGAGTGCGTTTGAACCCGCAACGAGAGCGGCCACGCATTGCGGTGGTGCATCACACGTTCATACTAAACTGCAGCCTCTCCAAAATGGTGCTGCGGAATTGAGAATTTCATGTTCTTTGTGTCTTGTTATTCATGTGCACCGCAAGGCCTCGAATTTGCTTGTCAGCCCTGTAGAAATTTCTAACTGCATTCCCACACTGAACTTCTTCCCAGGCAGATTTTCCCTGCAGACAGCACCTGCCATCACTGATGCATATCCTGAGGATGGTCAGAATGCAACCGGAGGCACCGGTGCACCTGGTCAACTGCCCCAATGAGTCAGACAAGTCATCTCTCAAACAGCAGGGTCATGTGGTCTGTCCACCTCTACCAGTAGGGGTGCTGTGGCCAATGTGGTTGGGGTTTGGGGTGATAACTGGTTTGTCTTTTTTGTTTGGTGGTGGCCTGCTGTTCCAACACCTGTATGCAGGAAGGTATACATCAGCATAGCAAGTCAGGGATTTTCTGAGCTGTAAATGACGTGACATGTCTAGTACGTTGTGACAATGACTGTGACCCCGCCTCTCTTCAGTGTAACTACATCAGTATACTGGGCCAATGCGGTGGTTACCCTAGTGCACACCCGTCTGCAGTCAACGCAACTTTATTGTGATTGCCCGGTCTGCTTTGTCTGCCCCTATCTACAGGGGTGACATGGCTGATGCCTCCTACCTCAGGTGCAGGCGAGCTAGGGCAGGCATGGCGACAGTAGTCTGTCCGCCCCAACCAGCAGGGGCGCTGTGGCCGATGCCCGTTTGGGTCTGGCGTGATGCCCGATTCCATAATTAATTAATTTATGTCGATGGCAGCCTATGCCACGGCGACATCAGACGCAGCATCGCAGCCAGTATTAACCATCTCCTCAATCCACAGTAGCGTCGCACCACCATTCCCAACGTATATTTTCTTCCCCGATCGCGATGCTCCTGCATTGCAATTTGGTGGCCACGGCAAACAAAACCAAAAGACAGCGGCTCCAGTCAAGGTATTTTATTTATAACTGTTATTATGTAATATATACGTTTAGAGTGCCACTAGAATGTCCAAGGGATCTACATTGGCCACCCCAAATGTGATGTGCGGATTTTTTTTAAATACAACTTTGGCATCGCACTGAACCCATGCGGGCATCGGCCACGACTGTACAGGATCCACACATGCATCCTCCGGCCCACCGCGGCCATGCTGCGCAATCTTGGACCAGGGCCGAATCGTCTGGCGCGGCGAAGTTTGGCGTGGATCTGGATCGTGCGCACCTCGCTGCCAGGGCAGTACTAGTATATAGTCCATATACATATATATGTAGTTACATCGAAAAGGGGCACGGTCACAGGTGCATATATGTATATATATGCTGCAGGCGCCAGGCGCCGGCAGTGTCAGATGCTAGCTTTGATTGTGCCGTGACTTTGTAGGGTGACGCCGGCAGGGGCGAGTCCCACTGGAGGAAGGAGGGGGGCCGGGGTGAGCGATTCGGCGCAGACGGGGCGGGGCTACGGCCTGGTGCGGGGGAGGACGGCGTGCAAGGCTTTCCGTGCTGAGTCGCGCGCAAGCGACGGCCCCCCCATGCCGATTCCAAATCACAGCGCAAGGTCGTCCGTCGGAACAGGCAGCCCACGGATCGGCCTTGACATTTGAGCCCCTCCGACTCCCAATCCCCTCCGACTCCCATTGCAGATACACATATTGCCGATGTCTTTCACTCCACTATATCCCCTATGCACTTGTATGCCCACGTCCTGATGCAGGGTTGATTGTGCCGTTGCGGCTGTACAATTGCACACATGCCACCACAGGCGCTGCATGGACTGGTGGTCATGCAAACGTTTGCGTTGACCGTGGCCACAAGTGTTCACTTGGGCACGTGGCTCCAGCAGTGGAGCCCTCCTCTGCCCCTGTCTTACACTTGTCCGCGTCTACCAGTAGGGTTGCCGTGGTCAATGCCCAACTTCCTGCCAGAGTTCCCCTGTTGTCTTCTGTGGCTCTAGATCTGGACTGGCTCTCTGATGGACAGACGGACTACTGACGGTTACAGTCATGTAACTGCATGTTAATCGGAAATGACTCAGTGTTCCAGCATGAGTCAGGGATTCATGGAATCAAATACAGTGTGAATCATGATTAGTGCACCAGGGAATCAGAACACAACCATATCACAGATCAGGGCATCAGGGTATCAGGCCAACAAGCCCAGGAGGATATCGAGGCACCCTCCACCTCTACCCGCACCTACATGTGCCTTCACTGACATGCCTTCTGCTGTGCATCACCGATCGTCTACACCTTATGCTTGGGTTGGTGGTGTTTTGTTTTCGTTAAACATTAGAGCTACGTGGTTGCTGTGTTGCATGGAGATCTCAAGAATTAGAATGTCATGGATCTGGAGAATGTCGTTTTTGTTTTTCGGTTTGGTGGAATGTCACCAAGCATCACAGCCTAGGTTGCAATACTTAAGGGTGGTTACAGGGTGTCACAAGTCACAAGTTTGGGGCACACGTCATGTCCACAAGTCAAGTTTGTGGCTGCTCCCACTGTGCATATGGTTGATCATCACCATGATCACTGAAACCCAGGGGGTGGGGGGGGGGGGGGGGGGGGGCAAAAA
>JAUMHO010060739.1:0-27039 GCA_032360965.1 Ulva armoricana
TGCGTTTACACATCACTCTGTATTCTTGTATTGTTTACCAGTAGCTTGTTTTAATCGACACGGCACTCCGTCTCGGGGGTTTATTTTACGCCCCGGGCTGATCTAGCCCAGGTACGTGTTTTAACTACTGCTGCACACTGACCCCTTGAGCTGTAGGCTCTTGACAACCCCTACGCATAGGGGCGGAAGAACCGGATATGTCCACATCCTACAGATCGTTACAAGCCGGGGGATACTCAACGGCCGGGAAGGAAGGCCTAGAGGCCGTGAGCCACGCACGAAGGAGGGACCACTTCGGGAGACAAATGCCACACGTATCGTCACCACATTATGCGTCAGATGAGGATGGCATGGCAGCAGCCGTGTGGCCACACGTACAGACGCTGCAAGTCGGAAGGCAGGGATAGGGGAGCCACGGAGGCAGCAAACTTGCAATGCTGCAGCTCCCTCAAGCACCAGGACAGGGTCAAGGAGGAAGGGGACTGTGCACACCGTGGCAGCGTTGCAGTAGGCACCATCATCCGGGAGTACGCGAACGACAACAGCCTCTGCATCTGGATCCGCCGCGGTGGCCCGTACAAGGTCAAGGCGCAGGCATTGTAGTACCAGCAAGCCGGCGTGCAGCGTAGCGCATGGACACGCCATGGGCCAGAACTGAACAGAGCATGAAAGTTGGCTGGGAGGTCATTAATCCGGACATCGCACAGCAGACATGAATCGTGGAAGGCAGCGACGATGTAAGAGAACCAGTGGTCAAATAGGAGATGTGACAACCGCAACAACGTAATTGCATGGACCACGGAAGAGATCGCGGCAGTATAGGACGCACAGTGCGAGTCCGTGAGGAGAAGGCCACAAGCATCCGGGTTTCGCATCGTAGTGGCCGTTTGGCAGCATTTACAAAGGCGGCCAGCAAGAGGAAGATGGATAGTATTTGCTTGGCATTGCTCCACAATGGGATTAGCTATGCCTTCCCCGTTCTCGTTCTATCCTTGCCTGACCCTTTCAATAATGAACACCGCTTTTGACAAGAGTGATACGCAGCGCCTGTCCTAACACATGGTAGCTGCTGTCGTGGCTGGAACCGCCAAGCTTGTTGCACAGCCAGGTCTGGAAGGCCTGATGTAGCTTTCTCTGCTCTCCCAATGGGCATCCTGGGATGGTGGTGTTCCCTGTCGCAATGGCTGGCCCTCCGCCCGTGTCTACAGGGATTTCATGGCCAATACCAGTTGGGATCTGCTGTGACAACCGATGTGGTTCCTTTCCTTTTCATCCTGACCTGTTCGCCCATCCATCAACCCCCCCTGATACCCCTGCAGTCTCAAAGGGTCAACTCCGCAAGGGTCCTGGCCTGTCGTGCCAACTCCAAGGGTCTCCGCGTAATCTATAGACGCGGCTGATTCTCCGTTCCTCCAACTCGCATCGCTTGGGCCCCTAGATTTGTGGGCCCCCTTACATGGCCTGTTGCGCCTCAAGGTCTCGGTCACTGTTCTACATGTGCCAGGCATTCCTCAAAACAGTTGGTTAGGATCAACCCCCAGATGACAAGGTGCTGTGTTGCATCAATCCACTCATTTGCGCTGCTGCCTGTTCCTTATACAAGCTTCGTTCAAAGCAAGTCAATGCATAAAAGCAATCAAAATCGTCAATCGAGTCACAGGAAGCCAAACGAATTTGACAAGTCCAGGCACAACCTATCCAGGAGTCCATAGCAGTCGGGGTGCCACTCAGAGAACGACACGAATAGGAAGAGGACCGAGTGGCGATGCATGTGCTAACTGGTCGGGACGTGAACACAACAGTTGCAGCTTCTGCTCTGCGTATGTGCTGTCCCCTCCATAACGTGGCAGGCTAGGTCAACCCGGCTTGCTGCTGCTACTGCACATACCGCGGCAAAATTGTTTAATTTTACGGATCGAATGGCATATTTCTTTTGGACGGTGTGTTTGTGAAACGGGCAAGGTGCAGAATTGGTCAAAACTCATGATGCAGCACTTTCCAGCACAGATGGTGGAAGGTTGAATCATGCACATGAAAATCAAGGTGCCCCAGCGCGAGCATAGTCGTTTCGAACTTTTGCTGACTGAGGCTTCAGCACAGCTGTGCGTTTAGTTCAGAATGCCAGCACAGTTGTGGGTTGACAGGTGAACATCCCTCGATTTCGGTATGGAAGCAGCTGTTGCCTCAAGATCGACCCGGTAATAAACTCAACTTAAAATCTAGAGCGTGATATGGGTAAAAATGCGGCTTACCAGGCTCAGAAAGCCGCTTTGGGGGCCCGTTCTGAAGAGCCCCCTCCTCCTGGCACGGCTACCGGTACAGCCCAACATTGCCACCACCGCACTCACGTTCGCATGTGTCTTCAGCATTCATTGCTATAGATGGCCACGTGCAGGAGAGGACGGCGTTGACGCCAGCTTTCATACAAAGGAATGGTTGGAAGCAAGGTTTTCTGCCGCGACGGTGAAGCGGGAAACGTTTGAAGAATACCGGGAGAGGAAAGACCTAGAGGATGCACAGGAACAGGCCCAGACACAAAAGCTAGAGGACGCCGAAGGTGTGTGGAGGGTCGCGACCGTTTTGACAGAGAGTGCACATCAACAACAGCAAAAAATATCCGTGGAAGGCAGGACTTTCAGATCGCCGTTTATGCAGCAAGGTATAGAGAACAAATGGCGAAAGAAAGAAAACGCCGCTTCGCGACAGTGGACGACGCGGGCATACAGAAGAAGGAGGGAAAACACAAGAGCAAGTCAAAAAAGGAGAAAAGGGAGAAAAAGCACAAAAGCAGCAAAGACAAATCCAGGAAACGCCACCGTGACTACTCACCTAGATGATCACATGTCGTGGCTTGTAACTCCTATGATCTTTGGGCAATGGAACAGTGTCAGTGGTGCCACCTTTGTAATGCCAGCCTGATACCACTGTACGTTTTGCATCCCGCTGAGTGTACAATGCTGCAGCAAGTGCATTACATTCACCATGCATGCAAATTTCCGTATTCGGTTCATCAGGGCGTGATGAATGGCTTGCTCTGTGATATCCATGCGAAGCATCCAGAACTTGTCTCGGAAGTGGATTGTACACAGGCAGTTTCAATGGTCATTTACACCAACTTTGCTGTGAATTGGTACCATGTTCATCGATCGCAAAGGGCAGCTTCTGCACATCGAGCACGTACTCCCCTTGCACTCCGGCCAAGCGAATGCATTCCCACGTCAGCACTACGACATGTTCTAACTCTCTATACTCATCTAGTAGGCTGCCAATGGCGAAGCTATCCTTGCCATATACGTCAGCCCAAGCCAGTCAGGCGATCGATCACGACCGCAAAACAGCTCTTGAACGGGATGCGTCTGCACTCGTTGTGCTCCAGAAACCAGAGCTTTCACTAACTTTTGACAGCGAAGAAGCCTGCCAGTTTTCTGGATTCTCCAGAAGATACGCCAGTGCATGATTGAAGAGCGCCATTGCCTCAGTCTTGTGTATGAGTGGATCCAGCACAGCATACGCCTCGTACTCCCCTCTCTCTATCACTCCAATCAGCGCCCACCTGCTGCACGCTCGCCACTGGATGGGCATCGGGTCATGAGCTGCACAAGGAACCGCATGATCAGCACCCAAAAACATGCGGCAGCGCCCGCTCTGAGTGCACTGGCCATGACACTGCCAGGGCGTGCGCATTCAGCTGAAACGGTCACTTCATGCTAGTACCTGCGTGTGAGGCCCTGGGCGCAGAGACAGGCTGGCTACATTGAGAGCGACAGCAGCGCTGCACGGCTGGACCCGTCTGCAGATGCAGACTGCACCGTGCACTTTACCCACAGGGAGAGCTATAGTGCTGCTTTATGCTGACAAAAGACATGAAAGGCTGATGTGGTCAGGCGACTGTCCCCTGCAGCGAGACACCTTGGTCCAGTAGGCCAGCCTGATCCCGGCTGCCTGCGCGAAGGGAGATCACCAAGCAGGCCGAATTATTCGGCCAGACAAGTGTCAGCCATGTTTCCACAGCCCGCAGGCCCACGTCAAACCAGGAGCTTTCCAGCCAGAACCAGCAAGGTCGCTGACCACAGCATATACACTGCGTGGCTGACCACACGCTCGCACGGTCAAGGCAGGGCGCACTCTTGGACACGGAGGCGGCGCTCCACATCGAAGCGTGCAGGCGCATGCAGTCCTGCCGAGCCTGCTTCTGCAGAGTGTGGGTGCCGAGCGCAGGCGCAAACGCGGTCTGCACAAACATGTTGCACTTGGCCACGGTCATGTGGTACAGCAGTGGCTGCAGGTGGCGCAGTCGATCCTGGAAAGGAATCGCTGCAGGCGGCACCCGATGGCAGCTCGGTGCGTCGGTCGCAATCTTCGCTTCCTGCATGCCCAACCGGAGGTCACACTTGCTTCAGGCACAAGGCGCACACAGTCACTGGCTGGCGGGCCCAGCCTGGCCCCTAGTACGTGCGACGAGCTCTAGCTGAAGGCGAGGTCCGAATGGGTGCCGCTGAGGATGCATACAAGGCCATGGACAAGGGGATGATCGTCTGATGGCGGGGCCTGGGAGCAGATACAGCAACGTTTCCATGTGCATTGATAGGCTGACATCTTGAACAGGGCAATGCCTTTGTCACACAGGCCGAGCACCGCCTGGTTGGCTCCCAGACATGGGCTTGTACTGGTGTGGTCCACGGTTGTCTCTGTAGGGGCCAGCAGAAATGTGCAGCCCAGGCAGGAAGGGGGGGCGTGCCTGGAGAACCCCCGTGGAGGAGAGCGTGGTCATGAGCGGCTCTCGCACGCTGTGTGTCTCAAAGAACTTCTGCTGGCTGCGGCCGACGAGCGCGATGAACAGCGGGCTGTCTGTGGTAGGGTAGTGCACGTACACAAAGTGGAAGCAGTCCGGGGCGCTCTTTGGCAGGCACAACGGCACCCACGCCTGCTGCCCCGCGAGCTGCCCTCGGTAGCTCGAATTTGCGGTCACGAGGTTAAGCAGCAGCAGCAGGTCCCATGCATGCAAGTGCTGCGCGGCGGGCAGCTGTGGATGCGAGGCGACCGCGACGATCTGGTGGCCGCAAGCGATGACGCCGCACACACCATCTGAGTCTATGACCGCCTGCAAAGCAGTTGTTGTGCAGGACGATTCCCCACGGCTCATAGACTGTGCAGGGATCGTCTGTACCGGGCAAGGCAGGCTCGCTGTACTATGCTGCGGTGCATCCACCCTGCAGGAGGGCTGCCAGCCGATCAGAGGCTGGATCTATACTGTACGTGGGGTCCTATAACAAGAGTAGCAGCTAGATGTGACCTCTGCTGCCGAATACTCACACCTCCTTTGCTAGAGCGCCCATCATATCAGCTGCTGACAGACTTGCATGGAGCAAGCAGAGCAGACACGAAACCAGGAAGAGCACCGCGCCTTCTACTGACTACAGCGAGACGCGATCCGCCAGCCCTGGAGGATGACAGTGCGCTCAGGCCGGCACCCAAGCGAGCTGGGAGACACCAGATCATGGTGACTACGCCACACAGTCGGTCACAACTTGCCTTGTACCGCACGGCAGCAGCGACTGGGAGCAACGGAAACACCTGCGCGGCCAAAACATGTAGCGTAGGCGGATGTGCCACAGCGCGATTGAAGACGGCACCTGCTGGAGAGAGGCTTCGGCCGCGCCACGCACAATCGGCCGCATACGCAGCGTCTCTACGGCCTGCAGCACGTAGTCCATCACGGAGTCCATGCGCTTCAAGAGTGCCTCGAACGACGCCTCCGTGCCGGCCAGTGCGGCACTGGTGTCCAGCGCAGGGTTGTGCATGAGCACGCGCTCGTACTTGCCCGACGTCCACGCAAGTAGCTGCAGGTGGAGCAGCTCCAGCTGCACGTGCAGGACGGCGGGCGGCAGGTCAGAGCGGGTTGCGGATGCGGTGAGCACGGCGACGTTGCTGAGGCTGCGGTTCGCAGCCGGCGCGAGCGCGTAGGGGTGCCGCGGATGCTGCCCAAGCCGCTGCGGCGTGGCGTAGGGGTCCGGGCGGACGCGTCGCGCACGGACGCACACCGTCAGCTCGCCGGCGGTGAATGTGTGCGGGATCTCACCTGCACGCCACTGGCCGCATTGTGGGGAGGCACGGACGGAGCGTGCTTGTGCCGCCCACCGCCTTTCCGCGGACCGGCTGACGACTCAAGGCGGCGGGGTGGAACAGGTGGGGAGCACATGAGGCAAGTGTGGAAGTACCTGGACTTACTATACCGTATGCGTCGTGGAACAGGAGGTCTCAACCGAGTCACACTCGGTACTGATGGAGTGGGGTGCGCTGGAAGGGTTGCGCCGACATGCATGGAGAAGCGGTGTGCCGAGCGGCAGATGCAGTCACAGTGGTAGATACCCTCGGCCTTGCACCAGGGTGGCACCATGCATGCCTACGAACTACTCTGGCAGACTTGTAGAACAACGTTGGTCGAGCTGCGCAAGGACCGCGGCCAGCGCGTGCCGCACTGTCTGCAGTCATGGGACTGGGCGCGTCGCACCCAGGGCATCGAGGGAAAGAGACACAATGCTGTACAACAGCGCAGAGATGCTGGCAGTGTCATGCGTGCGGCCATGGCGCGAGAAGATTGGGATGCCGCCGTTGCTGATCATGAAGAAGTGCCGCTTCTTGCGGCTAAGCATCGCCGCAAAGTCCTGCAGCGCGCCCCCTGCGCTCCTTGCATCCGCACCGCCGAGGGTCCCTGCCGCAGCGGCGCCGTTTGTCGGGCTTGGCCCTGCCGCGGCCGCACTGGCCTCCACGGTCCCGGTTGGGCTGTCTACACCTGCCTTCGCGGAAGCTTCCGGAACCCCTTCTGACACGCTCAGGCTGCCTCGGTCTCGGCCATCAGAAGCCTGCAGCGGAGCCGGCACACGTGGAGGAGCGCATCGGATATCTAGCATCTGTGGTTGCGATGCATGGAGACATGCATGGCAACCTCCTTGCAGCACAAGAGACAGATTGCGTGTGTTCGGCTGTGGCGGGGTCACATGCGCGCATGAGCCTATCCAAGAGTCAAGAGGTAAGTGCAGCCGTGGGCATCGCATGCTTGGCGCTCATCATGCATGGCACTGGTGCTGTGACCCTCGCATGCCAGCGCAACGCAGCTCAAGGCCATTGTGTGCGGGAGTCGTGCATGCATACAAGAAACGAGCTCTTGGGTGCCATGGCCCGGGAACGCACCGGCTTTGAGACGGGCAGAGGCTGCACCACATCCTCCGGAGTATCTACAGGCTGCACATCACCGTCCAGGACATCACTGGAAGGGCCGTGCTCGCTGGCACCATCTTGCGCGGTTGCATGTGCAAGGTCGCTGGCGCTAGGTGCTGTTGGGGCATGGACGGTGCTCGTGCTGCCAGCCGCTACCCTGTCTGCGGCTGCGCTGCCGTTGGCCATTTCGGCGTCCGGTGGCTCCTCGACGTCCTCCATCTCTAGACCTCCAAATAGTCCCCCAGTTTGATCAGCTCGGAGGTCCGCCAAGGTGTTGGATAGTGAACGAACCGGGCTGGGCCGCCGGTCAGCGCTGTAAAGGGTAGAGTTTCCATCGATACCCCCTCCTTCTTTCAGCTCCACAGAGCCGTTCCGCCTTTCGTCGTCATCAAGCTTGTGTAGGTGAGAAGCTCTGGATTTGGGTGATGATTGAGTTGGCACGTGAGGGACAGTGGGTGGCCCGACCCATGCGCTCTCACCTTCACTCAACAGCATGGCTTCTGGTGACGTTTGTGCGAATGGATCGGCTGCAGATCTTGCTGGATCTATGCTCGTATCTGGGGAGACCTGAAGCAGCGTTGAGGACAAGGGGTCTCCCTGAGTGGCAGACGCGAATGATGTCCTAGTTGCTACGTCAGCTGCTTCTTGGTCCAGGCGAGCGATATCGAGAAATGCGCCAGACTCGAGGGGGTCGACGGACAGATCGTCCGGAAGTGTCAGCATTGCTGCTTCTTCGTCTTTCGATGTGGTATCCACTGTTTCTGTAGCCTGCATGGGCTTTGATTCCCCCGGCTGCGAGGCGAATGTAATACGTTCATCCCTCATTTTTCCTGTCTCCAACTCTGCACGGTATGTGTTCAGCAGAGATCCCCGAGCTGAGGTGCTTGTGAGCTGCGACTGCTTTGGAGACGGCAGAGAGCTTCCTACCGAGCTTTGCCTTGACATGCCAGGACGAGATTGTGCATCAAAGAAATCTTCTTCATCATCTGCAGCATGAATGCCCGCATGATCGGCTGTGACATGCACATCCCGGATGAGAGTCTAACGCACCCGCGACGGGCTACACAGTAGTGCACATTGCGTAACGACCTACTGGTCACAATTTCGTGAGAAATACCTCAGGAATGTACCTGACATGTCGATTCCCGCTGCTTCTGGGCCCAGAGCACGGTGCACAGACAGGAGCGAGATGCATTTCCATACTGAACAAAGGTGTCATGAACAAGGTGTACCGCCCGTGCACAACATAGCCATTCAATATCATCGAGACATTCAGGACTTCCGAAGAAGAGTGACCGTGCCTGGCCTGTCGCGAAGGGGTGCCCACTGTTGTTGACGCACTGGTCACCACCACTGTGTACTGTTCGTGTCGGTTGTTCTTGACCGTGCTGGCCGAACACAGCAGAGGGAATAAGCGAATGCTAGCTAGGTCAATTTCGAACAAAAATCTCCTTTCCCTGCCGTCTATAATGTAGACAGTACTGAACATGCGAGTGAGATCAGCGTTCATCGCAGCCCGGCTGGGCTTCTCGCGAGGGGAATTTCCGGCCTGTACGGACTATCAAATAGCTGCTCGTTGCTGGCCTTTGTTATTTCATACGTGTAGCCCTCTTGCAGTAGACTCAAAGGCCGTCAAGAAGGGTAAAGAGCGGCAGGCAGCAGCATCGTCGCAATTAGCAGAAATACTGCCACAAAACCCCACGCCTCCACACAGGACTGCAGAAGAACTTGAACATGCCGAATCACGGGCAAAAGAGTACAGTCGGCAACGCATGCGGGAGCTCAGAGAACACCAAACCATGCAGAAGGCAAGAACAAGAATGAGGTGCCGCTCATCCCTGACATGTACGGGTATTTTGCACACTTCGTAACTTTTACGGCTGACGCGTGCTGGATAGATCTGTAATCAGTGATGTAAGAACGTGCAAACGCTGCTGTTCCCATGTGATGGTGGCGGTGATGCTTGCAGGAACAATGCGCTGGTGGCACTTCCACCTGAGTTACGAATGGCTGCATTACAGCCGGTATATGGCGAATGGCCTCTTAAGATGTTACCTCCGTTTGCCTCTCCTCCCAGAGCCCCCAAATGGAGAATGTGATATGGCTGATCCTGCCCATATCAAACAGCATGTAGGCTGGATTCATGTAATCACAGTGTTGAAAGACGACTTAGTTCAATTAGGCCATGTCCTGTTACATAAATCACCTTATGTGCATCGAAGTGGGACTGAGCTCGCTTCACTGCGACCAGATTCTTGCTGCACCAGTGCCTGCTCCTGCTACTGTACACTAAATATAGTGAATCCGCACTGGTACCACGTTAATTCGGTATGCAGCAGAAAATATTGTTTGGCGTGTTGCTGGTGCACGTATCGGTGCTACACGAACGCTGTCTCTGTGGAAGGGCACAACTTGCATGGTGATCCTGCCGGATCTGCGTATTGCTAGCGGCGGTGTATCTGACAGATCCGCCGATACTGAGTGAGTATCACTAAGGGCTGAGTAGTACACGTTTATCACGAACGCACGCGATCGGGCCTTCTAGCTGGACCATAGCTGGCTCTATTTGTTGACTGTGACGTTTCGATGCTGATGTGGCACATGTGCTTCGCTATAGCGCAAGTGGCTTGCAACTGCGTGATCAGAACGACATTGCACAGCCTTCTGGGAGATTAACGCTTGCGTATATTCTGTGTACCGCGAAACTGCGGCTTGCTCTAATATTATTTTATGCTTTGCGTCCGGCTGTGCGCGACTAAAGTTGAGATCATCTGCATGTAACATATCATCGTGCATCTCATACCATCGGCCTCAATTCTACTCGTTTGAGGGGCCTGGATGTAGGTCCCTATATCAGAGCCATGGATCGCTCTTCAGAAAGCTCTTCAGACGCGATTTCAGCCCTATACTTCCCGCGCGCAGCCCAATCAGACATTCTGCGTGCAGCACAGAAGGATGAACTATGCCTGAGAGCGTTAGAAAGCTCAATCCGAGAGGTTGTGTATGGCTACCTGGGCTCTGCCTGTCTGCACAAGTATGGCGATGCTATCAGGGCGCTGGCGTCCACAGCTTACTACGCAACAAGCATAGGTGCATATCAGTCCATGTATATATATGTATTGTGTGCGACGATAACGGCTTAACTGGCTACAATTTATGTTTGTTCCGCCCTAGCACATGTACATTCGGTGAGGAGAGGCTGATTCCCTGCCAAAAGCGTGCAGGAGCTGGCCAGCGCACACTGGGGGAGGAGTACTGCGACCTCTTGCAAGTGACTGCAGCCGGAATGGAGCCGTCACGCTCATCACGAGCGCTTCAAATACTCCTGCACACAGCCATGCCGCTGGTCGGGGCCAAGCTTATAACCCTGGAAGAGGCTGCATCGCCACCAGCTTCTCCATCAACGACAGCCACCAACTTGGCATATGGCAGCGCTGGCGAAGTTCGGCACACACTGCTGGCATCTGCATTGCCACTCTCTCCATCCCTTTCATCTGTGTTCGACTCGGCTTCAGATCTGGCGGAGGTGCTCATGTCATCACATGTGATGCCAGTACCCGCAGACACTCTAGATTCACCTCCAGACTCGCGCAACTCCCGCCAAGCCACTACTCCACTGCTGTCTCCAGCACCAAGCTCTCCCTTGCTCCGAAACGGAAATGGGCACTGTCACAGCAATGGGAACGGTGACTCTCACCACCCCAGCAGTGATCCTCCACACATGCAGCCAGCACACTTTGAGTATCCAGGCATAGATCATTCCGGCCCTGATAGCTATGCTAGCCCAGCATCCATACTGATGGAGTGGGCTGCATCATGTGTCCCTGCCTGCAGCGTGGGTCTTGCCAGGAGCACCTCCAGGTCTCTGGCCCGAGTGCGCAAGGCCTTGTTTAGGTCGGCTGCAGCTGCTCAGATTCAGCTGTGGATGCCACTAGCATCTCAGCTGCACCTGGCTCTGTTCTATATCTTCGGGCTTTATTATGAGCTGCCGAAGCGGATGAGTGGTATTCAGTACACTCACATTGGGGCGGCCTCGACGCAGAGGAGGTACTTTGGTGCCATGGGAGTGCTACTGCTCGTGCAAGTACTGGTCAACGCACAGTCTTTGAGACGGTATGTGGCCCTGCTATGTCTGGCCCCTGGCTGTGCTACCCTGCTGCTAAAGTTGATTGAACCATGCGCACCGGCCATGATGTGTCTCTTGTGCTAGCACATCCAATCCTTCAGAATTGGAACTTCTTGCGGCCTGGTTGTTAGCCCTGATAAGGTTTGTGAATGTCACGCACCATGGGCCAGCTATCCTAGCAAACTGGCTGGTTGCATGTGAAAAACATGTGCTACAGAACAACTTGTCAGGTAAGACAATGGAAGCACAGATCTGAGCATAGTTACTCATCAAGTCACCGTGCCCACCAAGCTGCCATTAACGTGCTTGCATGCAGGAGCCAGCAAATACGAGATCCAAATCAGGAGAATCAGCGGCATCTCAGGGTTCATCCAGCAGACCATGTATCTCCACAGCAGCAGGCAGGCTCTACATTCCATGAATATTCGCCTGGGACCGCAGAGATGGGAGTGCCTATGCCTTCAAGGACACAAGGGCAGTGCTCACTGTGCCTAGCAGACCGAGTGCTGCCAACAGCACTACCATGCGGCCACCTGTTCTGCTGGAAATGTGCTGTCGAATGGTGTCTACGGAAGCCAGTGTGCCCACTATGTAGGCTCGGAGCCACACTGCAGGAGCTGGTGCCTCTCTCACATGCAGTAATTTGACGTTCTCACGAAATTTGAGCAACAGTCTATGCTCGCCGATTCGTGCCTAATGGCATACATGTTGCACTTGTTGGTTCCCGATCATGCCGTGGCACGTTCGAATGGCCAAGTTGGCCATCATATAGCCCCCAGCTACCTGCCAATACAGCGGCCTGTTACAGGGCTATGCTAACGCCACGGCACACTTGATATGATACTTTCTCAGAGAAATTTTGTGACATCGACAGCATTACACAATCCATTTCCAAACACAAGCTTTGCGCACCAATAATAATGGTTCCGAATCTCAGCGAGGGCATTACAAAACATGCTGTGCGGGAGTTGTGCTAGTGTGACTCACCAGGTCAGTACACGTATTCGATAAGCCTCCCTGCTGTGCCATGCCACTTGTCATATGTTCGTGATTCACACACACACCAAGCGGAGCCGCAGATCTTCCCGAGAAGTAAACGTCTGGATGATGACTATGACTGTCACCTCTTCCACAAGAGTTTTGGGGCTTGATGATGATCTGACGTGTAATGTGTGCCTCCATTCAGTCAGCACAATGCAGTGGCAAACTCACAAAGATGGGCCCACCAGCAGAAGTTTCATGCACGCCCGTGCATCAGTAGCGAGCGAGCAGGTACAGAGCCTGACACACATTCACTGGCACAAACATGACGTGCAAGGCAACCGCAATGCGGTTGACAACGGATTCCTACAGCGCAGGCAGGATCAATTCAACTGTCCTTGACCTTGTTGGTCGTGTTCCTTGGGAACGACATGACCGAGACATGCTTAGCAGCGCCTGATCCCATTTAAGTGGTGGAGGTGTGGCGGTGCACACCGCACACAGGCACCTTGTTGGGAAATGTTGCTGCGCCACACAGAGCGCATAGACAGAAGCGCAGGGCATATGGTTCTAAAGCCCTCCGTAGCACAGGACTGAGACTGCACCGCACAGAAGCGCGGTCAGAGTTGTTGACACCAGGTTCACCTGGTTGTTGGTCAGGATCGCAGCACCGCAAACTTTCTCTGTCTGCGGTCCCGGGTGGTTCATGACTTTCTTGAGTTCTTCATCGTATCCACTATACTGAAGGGTGGCACCAAGCAGCGAGTCAAGCATGGATCCCACGAGGCCCGAGAACAAGCCTATGGCGATAATCCACAGTGAAGCAGCAGACGCCTGCATTAGCTGAGGTCAGTGACGGACGGTTTGCCATTTGTGCATGCGAAGGTCACTGCAGCACCTTCGTCGGGTGAGCATTTATAGCACTATGGTGTTCAGACCGACGAAGTAGCAGGCACATAGAAAGACACACGTAGAAACAGACCGACAGACAGACAAGAACTTGGGCAGGCAGGCACGCACGCACGCAAGGATCATACAGCCCTACCTGCAGGTTGGGGGAGCCACAGATGGCAAACAAATAGCCAGTCAATCCCATTGCCAGCCCACCTGCTGCAGAGAATGCCAAGCCAAGAGAGGAAACACCGCCATTGGTACCTGCAATACACAGGAACTATGACTTGGGATCCAGCATCAATCAATATGCATGATTGCATGAACACAGGGCAAATGCATCACCAAAGACCTGCTTGGGTTCCGTGCTGTTCAGCAGCTTTCATCATCAAGAATTGACATTGCAGGCATCCCAGATAAAAGGTTGGGTACCGTTAAACCCATTCAGGAGAAGCGCAACACCAGATTGACTAGACACTGCATCCGTGAGTCACCATTCCAACAAAATTCGGCGCTGTCGCAAGTTGGCTTGAGGCTGGACTCTCATTGCCGAAGTTGCACCGAAGCGAACCTTTAGGCACTGGCTTCCAAGTGGTGATCAGGAAAGGTTTTCCTGGAGCAAGAACGCCAACCTCTGATGCCCAGGTGTCTCCACAAGCGCAAGCATAGTAGCCAAGCACCGCACCCTGCAGAGCTGTGGCAGCAACTGTGGCCCCACCTTCAGCCCTGCAAAGAGGCAACGGGGCACATCTTACCACCCTCATAGGCTCGGCGCAACACGGGTGTGGACCATCTCCATTGGTGTGTCAAGTTGTTCTGTCGCAACTACAAACGAGCCACGACAGGTCAGCATCAACTGTCGCTCGACACAGCAGGCGTATACACCATCACACAGCAGCATACGTACCCAATCAGGAACGGGACATGTGTAAAGTTGGTGATAGCTCCATATAGTAGCGCCAGGATGGATGGAACAGCTCCATTGCAGGCCACCTGGAGCACAGGCGCTCAGTGAGTGGCTCACAGTTGATGCCCAAGAGATGAGGACAGAGCTGGGTGGATATGTGCAGTCAATGCACGGGCACCCTGAATGTGTGATACGCGTCTGACGGCTATCTCTGCAAGACACTTGGTGAACCTTGAGACTGCTGGTTGCTTGTCGGACACTATTTCAAGCAAAACTGGCCATCATGATACAATCAGCTGACAGTGTGGCCTCCTGTGCATCGCTGCGAGGCTGCATTATTTTAAAAACATCATGTGAGAGGATCGCCTTGTTGAATCAACAAGTTCATGCGATCACAGGTGCCCCGCTGCTTCTGTAAAGCAGAGTATCTCCTGAATTGAGAGTGGCGATGTATTTGCACCTACATCAGAAGGAGTTGGAGGGTTTGATGAAGCTTTCTGTGGTTCGGACGAGGCGTGCCTGCTTCCAGTCTCGCTGACCGCCCTCCTTAAATTCTGCGTCAATGCGACGCTTCATGTTTGATGACACGCGCGTCAGAAGCGAGGATGTCACGAAGAATGCAAGCAGAATTCCCCCCATGGCGTAGCTAGAGAAAATGGTTGCAAATCCGACTTCCATGGCAGCAATGGCACCTGCAGCAGTAGTTATCTGGCATGGCCAATCTAGCAAGCAAGCAGTGAAGATGTTTGACCCTTAATTGGTCGAGAGATTCGAATGCATCTATCTTGTTCTGCGGTCATGTAACCACGTATGGCTGAACAGGCACAAGCAGTAAATGCTCCTGAACGCCCACCTGTCAGATCCAGCGACCTCTTCACATATCCCCCCCATGCCAGGAAAAGTGTAACGGCGGAAGCTGTGATCAGGCGATTGCTGATTGTGCATCCCTGTTTGAAGAGAAGGTGTGCGCATGTCAGCAGCAACAATCCTGACACGGTCACTCGCCTTGCAATCTTACTCGCAGTTTTAACAGCCTGCAAGGTCCACACATTAGTTACAAACATGAACGCCAGGTACCATGTTTCCACAAGCGTGGTACACATGCAGCAGCATTAATCAAGCACTCACCTTCTTCATGCCGTGTCCCTTGTGAGGATCGCTCAAGTGTTCTAAAGCCGTCGTTGCACTATCTGCCGCAACAGTGGCTTCATGTAAGAGCTTTTCGACCTCGGCCTTGCCTCCGGCGGCCTGGTGTGCCTTGTTCGGATCCGTTTCACCTTGTCCGGAAGACAAGCTGACATCAGCCCTACGAACATGCCTTCTGAACCGCACCCTCTGCACTCGTCGATGGAAACATCTCGAATTATGCGATCCGATGGCAAAGCTTGTGTGCGCTTGTAGTTCAGCCATGGAAGATCATGCATCAATGCTATCGTCGACGCGCGACACGAACTAGTCAGCACCACAGACAGGGCTCGCACACGCCCGGATTTGGATGCAATGCAATTCCGAAAACAATCTCATGCTGCACAGTCGCCCTTTCATTCTTCATAAGTGTGTATGGCGTCTCCCTCGTTGGATCGGCGCAGTCGTACCCCATGCATACGACAGTTGATTTTGTCTGGCTTGTTGCATGGCAGGTGGAAGAAATTCATACTGGAGCACCACCGGATCACTGAGCCTGAGCTGCAAGTGCAAACAAAATAGGGTTTACATTCTGTGTCCAACCGAACAACGGCTGAGCATGGCGTTGGACCCTGATACCGGCAAATTTCAGAGCTCGACTGGGATTTCAGTTTGCAGCATATGTGACATGGCAATCAGGAGACTCCCAAGTAAATATTGGAAATACTGGAAAGTAGCATCACTATAATCACTTGAACATTCATGACACCAAAGTGTGAAACTGAAGTGCCGATGACCTGCCAAGAGCCTTCTGATGTGACCTCCAAAAAGAACTTCAACGCCATCACGTCTGAGAGGACTAGAACTAGCATATTTTTGCGCCTATGATTCAGGTGCAGCCACGATGCTGTTGCGGAGAAAGCACATGAACTTGCCAGCAGAGGCAAGATGATCTTTAGCATGAGCAGGGCGCCCATCCGGAACTTGTCAAACCTCCTGCACACGGCATCGAACAGTTGCCTGTGTTGCCCATGGTCCACACCTGATTGCCCAGCTTCAGGCACATCGGTATGACACAGTTCACGCTCAGAAGAAGTTTCTGTGCACAGCGGAGTCACTTCTACCAACCAAGCCCAGCCAGGCATTTTCCCGGTGCTGCAAACCAAAGGGCTGCCAGGCATCGCAGCAGCAGTTGGCCCCAACAAACACACGCAGACACCGCTAGCATCTGGCTAAATAGAGAGATACCGACTACACTACAGTCAGCAGTGGAAACACGTCCTGCAGCCAGTCTGTAGCAGGGAGGGTGGGCAGCAGCGCACGTCATCAGTCTCAGCACTGAAGCTGGCTCAAAGCTGGCAACACTTGCCATGTTGCCTGTACCAAAGAAGCCCAGATTCATCGAGAGCACCAACGCGAACGCAAACCAAAGCTCTGCCATGCTCAAGCCCCCATCCGTCCGCACGGATCTCATCAGCTGATCTTGAAAGGCATCCGCTGCGCTTCCGTGACCATTCTCCTTCGTGTCCGCTGCAAGTGATCTCCTGAGAGGCGTCTTTGAGCGGCGGGGGGTGGAACTGCTGCGCTTTCGACACCGCGCTGTGCTACGCCTGCCTCGATCTGATTCCTCTTCACAAGCATCTCTGTTCACTGAGCACTGCGCAGCCACCCGGGCGGGAGTCTCGCGCAGGCGGGTGCCGTCCTGAGGCTCAATGTGGGTATCACCAGCCTCCGTGGCAGTGTCCACACCATGCACTTCCGTAGCCCACGGGTCCATGGCACCCGCGGCGGGGACAAATGGTGAGCTTCGCCCAATGCCGCTGGCCCGGCCGCTCACAGCTGTCATCAGCAGGCTGTACGTAACTAACGTGCATACAAAGCACGCAAAGAAGATTGCCTCCCAGGAGATCGTCATTATCATAAACAGGGTGAGGAAGCCAAAGAGGGAGCTCAGCAGGCGCGGAAGGGTGTTCTTTGTCGTCAAGAGGGGAAGAGCTGGGGCTAGACAGAAGCAGCACCACAGTACAGTCTGCGGGGGTGTCATGTCGGCCGACTGCAACAAGTTAATCTGAGCCATCCAGCCTGTAACCTGCTCAAGGAAAGCCAACAGAACTACATTCAAGCGTCCATTCGCTCCGCCGGTGTACCACCTCAGCCACTGCCACAGACGGCTGTCCGTATCCTCGACCGATGACGGTCCCGGCCGCTGCAATGCAACAATGCATGCACAGGCAACACTGACAAGCCCAGACTGCAACCACAGGACCCACCAGCCTCCCGACATTGCTCGCACGATATCCATGGCAAAGCCAGTGCCATCGCCGCCACGGCGTCGCAGGCGCAGCCACAGGGAGGCTGCGTGTGACATCGCTACTGCGCACACTGCGGCGACACCCGGAAGAACAACGAGCGTTGTGCTGGGCTCTTTCCGGATAGGCAGAAGGGCAAAGGCACCGGTGAAGGTCAGCGAGGCCGCGGCCACGACTGCAAGCGATGAAAACGGCGACTTGCGAAACGTATAGATGGTGGCAGCCGCGAGGCACGCGGAGAGGCCAGCGTAGATTGGCCGGTACAGAAAGCCCTGAGCGATGGCGAGGGTAAGCGCGGCAATGGTCAGGGGCTCCAGGCCGGTGCTGCGGACGCGCCGCAGAGCAGCAGTGCCCACACGTAGCAGGACCGGCAGATTTCGCATCGTGTGCCCGGCAAGCAGCCCAAGGCAGACCGCATAAGCCCAGAACGTCACCTGTATCCACCATCCCAGGCTCAGCGCGGGTTCAAGATGTACGCAACTATGTCAGGCCGGAGTAGAACACGTGCTGCAGGCTCCTATATAGGTGCACGGTGCTCTGATATAGCCATGCCATCTTGCTGAGCATGTTCGTCTATTGCTTGTGAACGTGGTTGCAGAAATGAGAGAACCTGAGCAGTGTGGGATCATGCTCTCATAGCCCTCACTCAACGGCGTGGATGCACGTGCACCTGCCTTCCAGGGTATCTAAACTTCAAATCATATAGGGGAGACTGAAGGGGAGATCCGCACAGGTACTTTTAGGGTGGCTATCACCGCAAGCACAACTGCCGTCGCGCAGTACACGCCAGCCTCAGCCTTCCATGCCACACTGCGCCAGGTTGGCGCCGTCCAGCCGTCCGCCTCAGGCCCACCATCCTTCAGTAGCTCAAGCAGAACCCACAGCATCCACAGCACGTACAGCGCAACCACAACGGAGTATAGCAGTAGCCAGTGGTACCGCTGCAGATACAGCAAGGACTCCTCCGCGTGGGCGCCCAGATCAGCAAGAAGTGGCAGGACCTCCTCGAAACTGCTATGGCTAAGCAGGCTCTCAATTTCTGCCGTGGCAGCTTCACGGCGGGCCTCCAGACCGGGGTGGTGCCGGAAGACCAGCGTCGAGGCACGCACAGTTTCTGCTCGGGCATCATACGCAGTCAGCAGACTTTTCACATTGGCCCACAGTGCCTGCATAATCTTTGAGCCTCAGCAAAGATGTCAGCTACATGGTTGAGTACTGACGTTGCGAAGCAAATTGCTGGGTGACCACAGCAGGATCAAGATGGAAGCATTCTGGATGTTTGAGCGACTAAATTGGGCCACGTTGAGCATGGTCGACACATCAAGCGCATGATTCCTGGGCTCCTCGACGTCCACGCCATACCTCGGCTGACAATGGCATATCCGCTATTGTCTAGATGCAGAGCACAGCCAGGAGCACTGTGCAATAAAGTTTCACACCAGCGGCACTGCAATGCAGTGGCACAGTCAAACCACGACCATACTGGAGTCTGGAGCGCATCCGGGGGCATCATATCATGGCGACTGCCATGTAACCTGCGTTGCCAGGGTAACAGAATGCCGTGCATGCCACCACAGCACCACGCCTCGACCACGTAAAGACATGAACCAGTGTGGGTTCTTCACACTTCTGCAAGCGCTACCTGCCGGCCAACAGCACCACACCACACATGTGCCTCCTAGACTGCAAAAATACAACACCACGTACAGACTGTTCCCGTGCTTTGACTGGCCTGTGCATGCGATGCTATGCACCAGCAGCACAACACGTTACTAATACAGCGGGAATGCAGGAGAAGACAGCAACGGCGACCCCGGAGCGCCTCATGCCGGGGCGGGGATGTGCACCTTCGCGCGGAACTCATGCGGCGTATCGGCAGGGTGCTCCTGCTTGTTGATTAGCTCGAGGGGCAGAGTGAACATGCAGTTTGTGGGCACCGGGACGCCCAGCAGCGCCGACATCAGCGGTGCAAGCTGCGCCTGGTGGATGTCCAGCCGTCCCGGGGCGTTCATGGACCATGGCACGTCTCGGCATGCACCACACGCCCACGGCACGCGGCCGGCGCGCCACCCTAGCACGTCGTGCACGTCCAGCTTCATGAGCGCGTGCCAGATGACATGGGAGACGATGGAGGGCTTTTGCGCCAGCGGCATGCGTGTGCACGAATCGGGGACGCCCGGGCTGCGAGACACACCAGGCCCCCAGATGACAAACGGTGTACGTGTGCACTCTGGTGAGGCATCACCATGACTGGCGTGGTCCGTCATCCTGTAGAGGAGTGAACATCAGTTGGACCTCAATATCTTAAGCTTGATGCATGCTAAGATAAAATACGCTCCACAACAAACGCGACCTGCGAATGCAGGAAGACGTCTTCACCACTATGCAGCTACTAACGGATGGTGACCTTGTCTGTATCCACCGGTATGGTGCATCATCAATTCAGCCATTGGTTCTATCTAAATACCCAACCGGAGACATAGTCTGGCAGGGGAAATTTACATGGGTGTTGCAGAGCAGGCCTCGGAACTGCATTGGTGCCGCAAACGTGGTACCCGGAGGTTGGAGGTGATGCACACGCCAAAGGCAGATCTGAAAGATGCGTTGACGAATGCCCTCGGCAGAGGACATGCTATGTAGATGTAGTGGTACATGTCAGTAGGAAGCAGGGAACCACACCCGTGGTCCGAGGTGAAAAGATATACAGTTGAACCGTCTGGAAACCGCGATTCAAACATCTGAACTGTTCTTGCGACCCCCGCATCCACAACCTGGATGTTGTCAAGGTACTGCTGTGCATGTGGACCTCCATGGGCATGGCTTTGGGAGTCCAGTCCCAGGAGATGAAGCAGCAGGATTGCTGGGCCCTGATGAAGCGCACTTACATTGCGTTTAAAGATTTCTGCACAGTGTCTTCAATTGATCTGGATTAATTAGTGCACTGCGCTCGCACAACTAGTCACACACAGATCTCTGACCGTATAGATGTGCAGCTGCCCATCGTTATTGTCATCAGAACCATACCTTCGAGCAAATCAGATGTCTGGTCGAAAACCCATGTGTCAAGGCTGGTCAGGTCGGTGTTGACACCCCAGTCCTCCATGCTGGCATCATAAGCTCGCCATCTGTAGTTCCCATGTCCACTCCAGATGGGGACAACATCAGGGGATCCAAGCCCCCATGCACCAGAGACATGCCGAAACACAGAATCGAAGGGGGTGGGGTTGGATTGCCAGCCGGAAAATAAGGCGCTAGGGTCTTCGTAAAAGCCAGCTGTCAAAGCAACATGCCCAGGACGAGATTCAGTAGGAGGTCGCGTATGAGAGATGCCGTATCGTCCAACACATGTAGCTAGATATCTCAGAAAGGGTGCCAAGGGGCTTCCATCTGGCTTGTTTTGGAACAAGTAATCGGGCCGCAGGCCTGAAACGAGAGCACAGCATTTGGAGGATTCCCTGAATCGTACGGGTCGTACACAGAACAGCTGGTAGGCACAAGCACGATCATAAGCACAAGTATTGCGTGTTTCCGCGCAATTTTGAAAGCGATGGTCTGAGAATCGAATGTTTTAGCCTGTTGACACGTGGGTGGTATTGCGCACTCACCATCGGCAACGATGAGAACAATTCGCTTTGCATGGGGCTTTGTTGCGGGCCACACGGGAGGGATGCCTTCAATTACCGGAGATTGAAAATGGATGTCGATAATAGAATAACAAAGGATCAGATGGACTACAGTTGCTATCACGACAAGCCCAAGGCCACGCACTGGCCCCATGTCGGATGTGCAGGTTGGGCATTACATGCGGCTGGACATCCGCGTCCACGGCAACTGGAAGAAGTAGCGTTGTATACGTCGTCTGTGGCCGGTCACAGTCTACCTGAACGTCTGTAAGCGTTGGAGCTGACCACCGGCTCGCCACGTGCTGTACATGCATTGTGATGTGGCTGGAAGTACCCACCGGAATATCTGAGTATGTGCGTACGGAATACACCAGCACTGCCTTCCAGAATGTAGCGATGAGGCTGCAGGCTTCAAGAACCTGTGACGTAGCCATGGTAATGGAACCATCAGTCATGGAGAAAATAAAGACTCCAGAGTTATTGGAACTAGGAATCCCCAGATTGGGAATCACATGTACACCAACCCCAGGCGATCGTCGTCCACAGTGCTCCTACGGGTTGGGTCGAGCCTGTATTGTGCTTTCCAGTGGGGACCAGAAATCCACGTCTAACGGGTTGTCAAATGTCGGGGGTGGTCAGCGGACAGAGGGCGAGGCGCAGATCCAGCGAGCCATGCACGAACCAGTGACCAGTCCCAGAGGCAGGAACCACATGTGCCACTAGCGGAACGCACGTCCAGAGAAGTAGGGAGGGAACCCAGATAGCAGGTGACACGACCATGAAGACAGTGACGAGGGAGATGCACAGGCAATGGATTTGCGATGGTGCGACAAGCGCGGGGACAGGATTAAGGAGGGATATCGGTGAGATGGTGTACAGCGTGGCAAAATCACTGCAGACACCTCCATGCGGCAATGTGCGGGCGATGCCAGCTCGTCCGCCAAGGGGCGCTGTGTTGGCACACGACAGGTCAAGGGGGAGGCATTGGATTCTGAGCAGCATTCGATGTGGCGCCAGCGTTCTCCAGCGGGGTGGTCGGCATAAAAGTTCACGCGGAGGTCATATAATCAGTATCACATAGCGGATAGGTATTCCGGCAACTCCAGAGTCTGTAGGAGAAGCAGTGGTTAGGTAGGAGCTGTAACGTCCGCATCAACATATTCGGATGGACCACATGTACAACAGAGGCAGCCTGGGTGTAGGGTGCATAGAGGCAGTCAGTTGGGAGGAGCCCATGTGCGACCGGCATCGCAACATAGTTGCCAGTCGACTCCGTGTGCATGCCAGGCGTCTGTCAGTTGGCAGGTGGTATAAAATGGCAGGTGGCCCTCGGAGCGGGAGCCATGGCCCACACATCGCCGCCCATTGCATGAGGACGGTGGCAGTATCCAGGGCACGCTCCTGTGGCCCTGATGCAACACGGTGGTGGGTGCCGGCAGCTGACGCGGCCGGGGGAGGCGCATATTCGATGAGTGCAGCCGCTTGCGCATAGCTCAGCCAGGGGGTCACGGTCGAAGGACGGCGCCCGGGAAGTTAGGGGGGAGGGCAGCAGGCGGCATTCAAAAACGGCAGTGCAGGGATCGTGGAGTTGCGGGAGGTCAGCTGCGGCCGCAGAGGCCACAGACCGAATGAGTTGCCATGCATGAGCGATGCGGCATCGGTCGCTCGCCGCACAGGTGCCGAGGTCCAAGAGGAAAACACCACGACGTTCCAAACAGCCAATCGAATCTGGGTTGCAGCCGGAGGACGGTGTGAGGAAGAGCGGGAGATGTGTTGGACAGGCTAGACGCCATACAGGGATAGGATGAGGGGGCTATGGTGCATCTTGGTGTGCACGGGGCCCGGTAGTGCGTCTAGGATTGGAACCGGTCGCATACGTAGCTAGGGCACTTATGTAGACTGGTCAAGCCTAGGAGGGAAAGGCGTAGCTGTGACCTACCACCGACAGGCTCACACACGCATTCGTGGCCGTACACGCATACTTTGTCATGCCCAATTCGTCCAGCTCTAGTGAACTCCGGTCCTGCCACGGCCCGCTACACAAGCTATTCACATGTTACGTTGGTGACTCAGGTCTCGATGTTTTTCGCCTACAGTGAGATCCGGGCTTGAAATTCTGCCTGGCGGTAGGGACAAGTAGCAGAGGCGGCCTCAGATGGGAGCCTAGATAGGCACAGTGGTCTCACTGACACCGTGCTTTACTTAATCCTGCTTTGGATGCAGCATGTGTCAACCGTGGCGTTTGGCATGTGCCAAACAGATGCGACCTGAAAAGTGAACAGGGTAGCTACCCTATAGGCCAAGATTGCATGATAGGACAGACAGAGGTCATACCCAATGGAGGATCTGCAGGGAGGCCATGAAATCCCCGGCCACGAAGAGGTGAACAGCAGACCTGGTATGTGTATCAGCACAGCTGCGCTGTCGCAGTTGTGAGCAATTTGGAAGGAGGAGAGGATGTGAGCTTCTCGATCCTCCTTTTTTCTTTTCTTCTTTTGAGTGCACCAGGCCAGACCCGATTGCAAGCGGGCATGATAGTGCAAGCAGCGTGTCTAGACAGGTAGGGATTAGCTTTGCATCCTTCATTGGGATAGCACCCACTTCCAGCCCGATCAGCTGGCCTGTGGCGCCTGGTAACCTGTGCAACGTTGTTCAGCAGAAGCAAGTACATAGCTTGCATTGCAGGTATCTCAGTGTTGTGCTGCCTACAGCAGGCAATGGCGACAGCGGTGCCAGCTTCAAAGAGTTTCACCAGGACCTGCACAGGTGCATCGCCGCACTGTCAACTGCCCTACCGCGGCCGGCGCCACGGTGTTCTGTGCCCCTTGGACACGGGGATGGTTGTCTGCATCATGATTCAAAGCAGATTGCTGGAAACACCAGTGCTGCCCTGCACCACTCTCAAGGGTTTCAGGGAAATATATTTATATATATATATATATATATATATTTTTTTTTTAAACACTTCAGTCCGCCTGCGAACGATGCGTGACCAGTCATACTGAGCGGAAGCATGGGTCGCATTTGGACCCCATATACTGACAGGCCTGTTGTCATGCGGAGGCTGGGAGGAGGAGTCCGTAGTGGCAAGCATGGGCAGTGCAAGCTCATGCCAAAGGCTGTCCTCACGCACACACTGCACAGCCCACATCAGGCATACTCTGCTGACACACATGCACGCACATGCTCGTTCCTGTCGTAACTCCAGCCTTTCGCCCCATTTCACCCGGCCACAGCCACCCCGCAGCCAATCACCCCACTCAAAGACAGCACCCTGATGCTCTGGCTATAACACACACTGCAGGCCCCCTCGTGTGCGCCTGAGACTCTGCTGGCCGGAGCAGCCATCATAAAAAGCTGGGAATCATGCCAAATCCAAGCCGGCATCGGCCACAGCACCCCTACATATAGTGGCGGTGGAAACGAAAGCATCATCCACAATGGCCACTCCTGCTAGACACTATCTTTGCTCCGGGGTCTGCCACAGGGCCCTCCCGACAGGAACTACACGGAGCAGGAGATTCTGCTAGCTATGGACGGACGTGAGACCAGTCCGGCAGATGGGCGCGCACACCAGCAGACACACCCGCTGTGCAACCGTAAACGTAAATGTAAATGTGACACTTAATCGCCATATCCTACAAGGACCTTGGCATCTCCGGATAACCGGGACCACAGGCCAAGGGGGTAAACCACCTGGAAACCCCCCTCAGAGAACCGCACGCAACTCACAGGGTCTCCTCCTGTGCTAAGCGAGGTGGTCGCGCGCGATTGTGTTCGAAACCCAGGGGGGCATGCGGAATCGAACCCAAGACCTTCCGAAGAAGGGGTCAGCTTTTATATCGTCTTCCGACCACTGGACAGCCGTGATCCTCCGCCCCGCACACCAGCAGACACACCCGCTGTGTGACCGCATGCATCCACGCTGCAGCGGCCGCTGTGCCAATAGCAAAGCTAGTCACCAAGTGATCGCACCATCGTCCCACCTGATCCGCAGTGTTAGACCCTGGAACGTAGATAGTGTCTAGCAGGAGTGGGCTAGGATGCAGACTCATTATTGTCCCGAAGTCCACAGGGCAGGAGCGCCACTGCAGAAGTGAATTGGCTTCGCCGCTCGTGGCTGTGGGACGCAGCATGCCATATGCAAGCAGGTCTCTCCGCACGGGCGATCTCCGAAGGCCAGCTGCGCACGTGAGAGCATCATACAATCAGTTCACGCTCCAGTTGTTTTCCGCCGCGCGTGCTGTGGCCGTGTCAAATGCAGCAATGTAAATATAAATGTCAATGTGACACTTAACTCGCCATATCCTACAAGGACCTTGACAGCTCCGGATAACCGGGACCACAAGCCACGCAATGCGGGGGATCCTGTGAGAAACTGCAGTGTACACATGTAGAGCACACCGAGCGGGGGCGCCCACACAGATGCAGTGAAAGGGGACGTGAAGTGGCCCTGCTGGGCAGATGGATGGAGGAGGCGGGCCTGAAGGTGTACAGATCACGGTTCCAACACCTATGTCCAGATTCGTCACTCGTGACGACCACGATTTATCCTTGGTTCTGCCGAACACGTGCGCGACCATGTGAGTGTTGCCCGCACGATTAAACAGCCCGTGGCCGAGGACTGCTACATGATTCGCATGCATGCGGTACTATGCTCGTCCCCGTAGGACCTCGCCACTGCGTGCAATTTGGCTCCCCTTGATATTAAGTCACTCAGACAGCCACCGAGCATTCAGTATCTGCATGAACCAGTGAACCTAGCTTTGGCCCTTTGAATTCATTTCTCCAATCGTCCACAAAATGAGCGCATCCTCTTCATCGAAGACAATTCATCGTGGAAAGCAGCCAGAAAGGTGTGAATCGAGAGCATGGTCCAGGAGAAGGACCTGGAGCTGTCTCTGAAGTGATCCGGTATAAAATGCGCCTGTCCGAGCGCGCTCGGGACCGCTGCATCCCGTCGCAATGTCTCCAACCTGGCCTGATTTACCGCCCCCAAACTACGCCAGCTCTTTGTTTTTATTTATCTGTGTGCAAATGTGATGGCTTGTGCTGGCTCATGATGTCCGGTGGAACAGCGGACACGTGCTCCAAATGAATCGTTTCTTCCAGCGACACATTTGCTGTGATTGTTTGCGGTCATCACAAATTTGACCTCAAATTATGACATTCGGTGGAAAGGATTGACGATGATGGTGTGTGTGCAGGTGTGAAGCTCTTTGTTGTTGGGCGTCTGCCAATAGTTCGCCACTCGGCAACATCTGATGCTGATTAATATCTACTAGATGTCCATTCCACCAGACTGTTGTCGCTGTGCTTGATATCTATGCTTCAAGTGGTTGCATAGGCGTTGTTTATTCAGACTTTGATGTCATGGATCCGTATCCAAACAGCTTCCGAATCACCCGGACATGGCCCAACTACCATGACCTTCCTGTGCAATGCGCCCATCAATAGCTCTGAATCCGCTCCGCCAATCTCTCCGAAGCCGCAACACTCGAATTTGGTCATGTTTGATGTGCAGGTTGCTGGTGCTGCTTGATGGAATCCGATCCAAGCGTGTGGCACATTGGGCATACCAAAGGAGTCAGGAAATTCTTCAACTGCAACGTGGCCTACAGCTCGAAAGCTGGGCGCAGATCTCCGCAGATGTCATGCACACCGGAGTGCAACAGGCACGGTCCACTTTCTGGCTTCGTCCATGTGCCGCCTCGTCACATGTGAGGGAGACTTCGTGTTGGTGTATGTACTTACATCGAAGAGGGGCACGGTCACAGTGTTGGTGTAGTTACATCGAAGAGGGGCACGGTCACAGGTGCATCACGCCACAGCGTACAGGTCTCGAATCAGACCACCCTA
>JAUMHO010060750.1:0-27038 GCA_032360965.1 Ulva armoricana
GCACGCGGAATCGAACCCAAGACCTTCCGAAGAAGGGGTCAGCTTTTATAGCGTCCTCCGACCACTGGACCAAAATGGTGTGACTGGTGCTTCAGAATGGAATGACCCAACCCATCAGCCTTCAGCCTGCAGCAAATAGCTGATTTGCTAAAAAATGGTGATGCATCGTAGCTGCGTTTGCCTTGCACGATGTGGCCATGAACAAAAGTCTGGCGCAGAATATGCTGCAGAGCTGGATCATGGACCAAAGGCTGTGTCACGGCGTGCAGGCCAAGTAAATTTGATTGGATTACCTGGTCACAATGAGGCAAGTTATCCGGTTGCGACCTTGTTGCACACTGCACGCTGCCAGTGCTCAAGAGGTACACAGAAAGCTTGCGCGCATTGCTATCTTGGATATAGCAGCCCGCGCTTCAACTCCCCGGCGCGCAGACGCATGATACATATACTGCGCAGTATCTCACATGTTTATGATCAACAGTCAACTGTAACTATTGCTCGTTGGCAACATCATCCCTCACGCATACCTCGAAACAGTGGCTGGGAAAGTCTATGCAGGAGAGGCCACATTCATTCGGCGTGTTCGTTGGACTTGGACTCGGCACAGCTCGGGCGTGGCCTAACGCACATGTACCACGCGCAGGTACTTTCACGGCACCCGCCGTGCCATATGGTGGACTGCAGGTGCAAACAAGGCGCGCGCGCTGGCTAGTCCTTGCCCCCGGCGCCGCAGGACTTGCGTTCTATCCCTGCTAGCGATGCCATGTTTTCGTTTCGTTCGCCCTGTGACGCCCTGTGACACAACTCGTGGAGCATGCTGACCACACTGCGGGACAACAGGTGGTGAGAGAAAACACTCAGGTGTACATATGCATGGCGTGCGGGTTTCCGGTATTGTGGCAAACATATTCATACATAATGCCTGATATCATCAATTTCCGCCACCAGGCTCGGACAACGTCATTAGACAACTCACATCGAACGAGCATAGGTTTGGTCAAAGTCTGTGGAACCGAGCAGTCGTCAACTTGCCGGGGCAGCGCCCCTCGGGAGTTGTGATCACGGATGTGTAAAGGTAATCAGCTGAACATGTACGGCGGTCTGAGAATAAGATCTACAGCTGGAACTTAGGTGCAGGGCCAGCAATGCGCAATGCGACGCACGCGATGCGCGATTCACCGACACGCCTGCATGTGAGCTCGATCCAATGTCCGTGTAACTCTCAGCCTGAGCGTGGTGATGGCAGCAATGTTGAACGATGCGGCGGATGGTGTGGACTTCCACGTCGGTTTTGACGCGGCAGATGACACTGTGGCGGCATTAATTCCGACCACACTTAAGCATTGGCGGCGCTGATTCACGTTCATGACCGCATGTATGCCTTTTGTAACGGGCTTGCTGGTGCGAGCGGTACTTGCGTTTGCATACCTTCGAGTTCCAGACAGGATCCCGAGGAGGCCTGTTATCTACGGCAAGCATGCGCCAAACGCATACTCTCCCCGCCCAGCTACAAAGTCGCTGTTCGGTTCGAGCCGTACACCTGTCCATCGTGAAGGTGACAAGTCCGCATCGAAGCCCGCAGTTCTTTTATGATGCATATGTACGAGCACCGCCGGCATATTCTGTTGCGCAAGCGGCGGCTAGATATGAGCCATTCATGATCATGATGACGGGACTGCGACGTAAATCATGGGGCGGCGCATGGAAGTTTTCGAAAATGCCGGGCATTGCAAACTGGCATGTGCCGGTTTGCCATGTCACCCTCCATGGCAAAATCTGCACCGAGCCAGGGACATAAGCTTCGACACAGCATCAGCACAAAATATAGTTCGTCAATGTCTCATTAGGAACGATAGCAAGAGTTTGCCAAGACATCGTGTTTCTCCGCGTCGATCACCGCGACAGTACTTGTCTCGCACGGCAGCTGGAATATCGTGTGTCTCGTGTTAAAGCTGTTCATCAGCTTTGAAGAAGTAGTGAGCTGTATCACAGGCCCCGTCAGACTGTCTTCTGCAGCATCGCTGTCGGCATGATGCATAGTGGCATGGGTCTGCGTCGGCACGGTTAGTGAAGTGATCGGATACAGGTGTAGTCTATCTGCTACATCGACTTTCCAAAGAAGTGCATGCATCATCTAGAGGGAGTGCGAAGATAGAGAACCGAAGGTATGCAGGCGGTGTCAGTGGTGATGTCGGGCTTGCGACCATGATCGACTGCATTGGGCGGCAAGACGCCTTGAGAGCGTAGCGTCACACAAAGCTTTGTATGTGATTGTTGAAGTGCGCTGATCTCACGGGACGCAAACCCACGGTGCAGGTATTGCTCGCCTGTGATCAACCTGTGGCACCATGGTACTGAAACGACCATCGTCTCACGCAAGGGCTCTCGAGCACAAGGACACCATATCCCTTCTTGATTTCAGCAAGTCGCCTGCTCCAGCGAAAAGCGGCAAGCTGTGGCTCTTTTGCCTGATCCCTGCCGTGTTGCTGTTGATGTACATGGCATATCCGTCCCAAGAATCATCGACCGCGATGTACGTCAATTCGGGTGGCTTGCAGCTGCTCTCGGTTGATCAGAGTCCGGTACAACCAGCGGATAGCCCGATTAAGCGAGTTGCACTCTGTTTCTTTGGCCTCACGCGGTCTCTGGACCATACCCTTCCGTCAATCCAAGAAAACATGATTGGCAAACTCAAAGAACAGGGATATGAAGTCGATGTTTTCCTGCACACGTATAACGACGTCACTCATCTCACAAACGGACGAACGGGCGAAGATGGCGACCTGGACACCGAACAGTGGCACATGTTAGAGCCCTATGACTATTCACTGACGTCCCAGGATGCGTTTGTGGAGGAAGTGCAGTGCGTTCCGATCTTTTCACGGCCCGGATATTTTCAACATGCTCCGGTGATTTCGTACTTTCATGCTCATCAAACTATTCGGTGCTCTTGGTTATACGGCGACGCAGTGGATGTGCTCTACATTCCGGACATTTATTTGCGATTTTCAGACGGCATTTTCTCTCACCTGCGTTCGTGGGACGCCTCGGCGCTGTGTTGCGCGCCACCGACCCGTCTCACCAGCGTCCTGGCAATCCACTCACAGTCATTGCAAGCCTGCACCGCTCCTGAGTGTCCCTAGCATCTGTTCTAAACTCTTGCATCTCTCCAGCGTTTGACATCCGAAGTACCATGGCATCACAACTCCTGAAAATCAGGTATTGGAAATGTACCCCGTCCATGCTATTAGTTGTACCGGGTTAACCGATGTTCGTTGTGAAAGCTAGTTCCATTGTAGAATTTATACATTCTGAAGCCTATGTCGTGATCAATCTACACCGTGACGACAGGGATCTTGTCCACACACAGCATTCAGCAGGCATCATCGCCTGCCCGATTCATGTGCGGAGCACATATCGCCGCACCGCGGCCCGACCGTCACCACTCGCCAGCTCCACTGACAGTCCCTCGGCGCTGCGGAGGCCGGGCAAATGCGCAGCTGTGATTCACAGTGGCTGGCTGCTGCAGAGGCAAAATCGAACGCTGCATCCACCATGGTACCGGCTGGAGGAGTGACCCGGAGTGGATCCAGAAGTCCAACGTCCGCAACATGCTCGCGCAGCTCAACAGCGTCTACGAGGTCGGGAAGCTATGGGAGAAACACCACGCAGAGCGACAGTACAGCGCGGTGTTGTTCGCCCGACCGGACGTCAAGTACTCATGCCCCTTCCCCGCCTCCATTATCCACAACATCCAGGTGAGCCTCCCTCCTACCATGTGCCCCGGCCATGTCCCACCTCTGATCCACTCATCCACCGTATGCGACAGCCGGCCCGTCAGCCCGGCCCGCATGTGCGCCCCTCGGGCTGATGCCGACAGGCAGTCGGCTGGCAACTGTGCTGTGGCAGCACATGCCTGAGGTTTGGCTCGCTCTGCCCGTGCACCAGCGCGCAGCTGCTGCCCTGGTATTATAGGCAGAGCATGCATGCATCACCAGCTGGACTGCTTTGTCTCTCTGGCTGTCTCTCTGGGCGTGACATTCTGGGTCTGTCCTGGGGTGTCCTTCTGTGCTGGTGGCCACGATTACCATCATGGTTGACCACTATCAGGGCTAGGCACATGTTTATATGCCCCCCCCCCAGGCATGTGGATGAGCTATCACGCAGCAGCACCGGTTTCTTGTGGCATGTGGCCCCAGCATCAGTTTCTTGTGGCATGTGGCCCGCACAATATCCTCTGTCCCTGTCCCGATATCTGTCCCTGTCCCTGCTGTCCCTGTCTGTGCTGTGGGGGCCTGATGTCTGGGAAGGTCATGCCACGACTCGACGCATGGTGTGCCTGCACATCACTGCCCAAGTCATCTGCACATGTCCATGCATAACTGCAGCCTTGCTGTCAAGCAGCTGCCTGTGCTGGTGAATATTCCCCCTTATTCATAGTCAAGTGGTTGGGCATGGCAGGGACACAGTGTCATGGCCACCCGCTCAGCAACCTTCCTCTTCGTATCTCATGGCCTGCATCTAAATGCCAAGCCCATGCTCTGCTGGATGCCTCTGCCAAAGTCGTCCGTCAGCTCAGCTCATCTGCACGAGACCTTGATATGTGGGTCTGCATAACCCTTTCATACCACCTGCTCCAGGCACCATGCACATGCTTCATGCATGACATTTGTGTGTTGTGCATGCACATGACATGCACCTTCAATGCCCACTTCACACTGACGCCTGTGCACCTGATGCAATCACCCCCCATGACCCCGTCACACAATTCCAGCATTGCCCTGTATTCCATGAGTGACTTGAAACACCCTGAGGCGACAGTTAGAACTGAAGTAAACCGTCCGTCCCCCGTACCATGCAGCACCAGCAAAAGCATCCCTGACCCCCGTACCATGTACCATTCACACATCCCACCACAACATGCACCCCTCTAGCCACGGCGTAACCATCGGCGCCCGCCATTGCTGGAAGGGAAACTCGCGCGCATGGTTGTGCCGTGGACACCCCTGCAGCTGAGCGCGTGCTAGCGACTGTCGTCGGCGCTCCAGCGCTGGAGGGGCTCGCGTGCTTGCGCATCTGGAGCGCGGCTGCAGTTCGCACCAGCGCATTCCTGTTGCGGATTCAAGCGGTCTCGGTTGTCAGACGTGTCGATGGTCTTATTGATACGACACCGTACTTGCGTAATTGCACACCAGGGGCCCCTCACCCCACCCTGCCATTGCAGATCACACCGACAAGCAGCCAGCACCAGTGTTGGGCAATGGTGATAGTTTGATTGAGAAGTTTCAGTTGTTCAATTCAATTCAATTTGTCAGGTTATATTGGTGGTGGCCAGACCCTGGAAATTTGGCTGACCGCCCAGCACTGCCCAGGACCAGCCTGACGCCCTCGTTGCGCATGCAGCCGGACACGGTGTACGCGCCCAACTTTGCGCTGTGGCGCGGCATCAACGACCGCTTCCACATGCTGACGCCGGAGGCGGCGACGGTGTGGAAGCGGCGGCGCTTCTTCGCCACGCACATGTGCAAGCACCTGCCGATCCACTCGGAGCTCTACACGCACGCGTTTGCCAATGCGACAGGGCTCTCCTACACCCCGATCGAACGCTTTGGCTTCGTGCGCATCCGCAGCTCCGGCGAGGAGGCGGAGCTCGACGTCGATGTCCCGGCCATATGTGCGGACAGCGACACCGGCATCCCGGCCGGGGCGCGCAAAGCGCTGCGCCCCGCGGCGGGCGGCCCGGCTCACACGGCGACCCTGTGAACCGTGCCGTTCGTGAACCGCGCAGACGCGCATCCGCCTGGCTGCGGTGGAGGGCGGGGTTTGGAACGCTGCCACGACGGCAGCGGCGGGGGGCGGGGCGAGCGCGTGCTACGAGCCACTCCAGCACCGCACTCCGGTCGGGGTCCTGGCATCCTGGTAATAACGTAAGGCCATGTGAGGCGCACGCCTGCACGGCTCTGCTGCAGAATAAGCGTCCGCAATCACGGTCCGACCTGTAGGCACCTTGTGGTGGTGCCGCGGGGGGTTTTTTTTTTATGTTGGATTGACCGCGGCGCCTGAATTTTGCGCGACAACTGCGCACGGTAGATATAGTTGAATGGTATGGGGGTGGGAGAGCAGGGAGAAAGGAGGGGATCGCTGCGACATGGCACCCGCAGATGAGGCGTAGTTCTTGCGTGACGTTTGCGCCGTTCACATTCCGCCAGGCCGTTCCCACGTGGGGCGCGCTTCCGATGCAGCCGGCTGCGTCCTGCATCACTGAATAATATCCGAGGCCGAGCCGTTATGCTTGATCAGGTCTGGATCAGCCTGGCTTTCGCACTGCCCACCCTGTCTGTTTCTGCAGCCAGTAGCCACGTGCCGGGGGGTGGGGGGGGTGGAGGAGTGCAACCGGACACGCGGTCAGCGTCGCATCGCGATGCTGTGAGAGGACCGGGGGCTCTGCATGCTCTCTCGGAGGAGGCACGGCATTCTTGCAGGTGTGACAGGGGTGTGCACAGCCGTCTGACTGGGGAAGGTTCCAGCGCCGGGCAGCTGACAGCACAGAGCCGAGTACGGCCGGTTGTCTGTTGTCTATGTGTGTCAGCACACACTCGGTGCAGCCTCCCCCACGACGACTTCTCCATGGCCGTGGTCTGGTCTGGTCCTCTGCGTTCCTAGCAGATGTAGCCGCCTGTGTGTGACCAGACGCTCGGGTGTCATGTTGGCAGCTGTGGGGGCAGGTGTGTGTTAGGGGGCGCTGGGTGGGGTGTTGTGCTTGTACAAGACAAGGGCATGGGGATGGTGATCTGGTCATGCGCGTCGCAACGGGAGGGAATGTGGGATGTGGGGCGGAATGTTGGACAGCCGGACCCTTCGGGAGTATCCTGGGTGTTCCCCTCCGCCGGCGGCTGCTGCTGCCGCGGCATGGCACAGCACGGCAGCATGTGCAGTGTGCATCAGAACATCCCGTGCTCAGGATGGCGGTAGCGAGCCTGGAGGGGCGCCGAGGCGGGGTCGGGTGTTGGACGTGATGGCTATGGTCGGCCGCCAGCGGCGTTGCATGCAGGGCAGGGTAGTTTTTGAGGGGCTGGGAGTGTCGGGACGTGCGTAGCATGGTCCCCAGGCCTGTGCCCAGATTTTGTGGGGAAAGACCTCCGGAGAGTACATGCATGGTTGTTCTGCTCATGTAACATGCGAGTGAGTGGGTAGGCTCTGAGCTCATGTATTTCCTCCCGGGGCCTGCATGGGATCTGTTCTGTCTGGAATGCCTAGCAAGTACCAGCACATGGTCTGCAAGTATCTGGTCTGCATGCGTGTTCTGCAAGTACCAGTACGTGCATGCTACCAAGCTTGTTACTATGCTGCCAGTGCATATGGGTGCTATTTCCAGTATGTTCATACCAGAACGTGCATGCATTGCAAACTGGCTGTGACTGGAAAGCAGGAGGAGTCGACCGGTCAACCCTGCTTGCTGTTTTGCATGTAAACACACATTAGCAACCCCCTGTGTCTTCCACGAGAGCTGTTGCCACCAGTGGCGGGGGCATTCCCATTAGAAGATGGAGTAATGCTTGCAGAGACTGAGGAAATCAGTGTGGAGCAGGTTTCTATGTATGCGTACCATGCCTCACCTGTGCTTTAAACACACTCCACGAACAACCCCTTGGCCCACATGTAGTCCGTCAATCAGTGCCGGAAGGGTACAGCGTGGCAGGTAGGCAAAAGCTGTGGAACTGTGACACCAGAGACAAAAGTGTCTTGAGAATTGATGGCTCCATCTTCAGGATATCTGCACGAGTGTAATTACTTAAGTGCCTGCGCAGATTTCTGAGAGCCCCCAAGGGGCACCTCGTCTGTGTTGCCGCTCATCAGTGCTTGCATGAGTGGTCCTGCCCTGATCATGCATGATCATATGAAGCCCTGTATCCACTGAGGTGGAGGGCACCAGTGCCTGATGCTGCCCATGCAGTGTTACTGCCCTCTGTTCCCGATTTAAACTTGTCCATCCCAATCATTGGGGGGGGCGCTGTTGCTGTTGCTGTTGCTGTTGCTGTTGCTGTTGCTGTTGCTGTTGCTGTTGCTGTTGCTGTTGCTGTTGCTTTTGCTGTTGGGCATGCCCAGTTGCCAGTTGCTTGATGCAATCTCAGTTATTTTTTCAGTTAGGCAGACATGTGCTGGTAGCAGTTGTGTAACAACTGCCACCTGCACACATGTACGAACAATTGTTTGTGCTGGTGCGATTTGTTTGGAGATAGTAGTTTTCAAGGGTCTAGCATCTAGCCGAACTACTAGTCATCAGTGACCTACTAATCACAAGTGTCGATGACATGCGCGCGCGGCATGGCATCATGTGCATATTTAGACAATGTTGGACGAGATGCTCAAATTTTTGATGGACCCGCTTTCAAGATGCTGCACATGGGAGTCATGGAGCAGCTCACAGCGAAGCACTTCCGCCGGGGCCACGCACAGGATGTGGCCATGAACGGTGGCGTTCAGCCTGTTGAGCCACCCACGGGCACCGTCAACTGGTTCCGTGAGAGTGCAGAGGATGACGAGCTTGGTGGTGGGGCCACTTCTGGCCACGCTGGGCACAGAGCCATCACGTGCATACCAGGAATTTTCCATGTGGAATACCAGAACTTCCCAAGTGTGTGCAGTTATATGCACCAGACAGTAGTCACCTTTGCAGAACCTTGGCATGTGTCGACATAAATCTCGTTGTTCTTCGAAGCACCGCTGGCAGCTTGGAGCCAAGCGGGCGCCGCGAATCAGGGAGAGTTTATGCTGAGATTTCTTCCATGCATATAGCCCACATTTCGATGCGTCGACGATAGCGCATCATCTTTGGATGCATCTTTGGAAGCATCAGGCGCAGGACTTCATTTATCGTACACGCGCCGAAATCAGCCACTGAACGTGTCATGATTTGCGTTTCCTGAAGGGCCGGCACCCGTCAACTGACAGCAGTGAATTCCTCCGGAGTGGCCAAGAATCCAATGCAGAGGATGGATGACGAGGCGCTATCATGCGCACGGGATTGTAGCGTTCTGCACGGGGTCAACAACTGGCGCGGCGACATGTAAATTGACATACACATCGCGCACCGGAGGCTGCAGCTGAGATCCGTTCGAGGGCTGCACCGAATCCACACGCGTCAGTTCCGAGCCCTTGGTTCGTGGACAGCCCATGACGGGGCGTGTGCAACACATGTACGCCACTTCTGCTAAATCTTGCCGGCACGTGAGTGCTGAGGATCTCACGCGGGGTGGGAGACGCTCGGAACGATGATTGTCTACTGATCAAACTCATGACTTTGCCGTTCAGTTTTCCAGACGGCATACGCCACGCAGCGACCACATCAAGGGTAGCTTAGGATACTCACCAGCTCACCAATGGCGTGAAACGTGGATATCGATCAAGCGTACATGCTTCGAACGTTCAAACACAGATGCGCGGATACATATGGCCTCGCCCTTTCCTGTCCATCACGTTGCTCGATGCATGTTGCTGCAGCAGGAAATGTCTGGAATCGATGCTGGTGATTAGTTTTGTCTGTGTTGGCATGATTTCGGCTTGCGATTGGTTGATCTTCGCAGATCAACCTGAAGTACGAAGTACCAGACTGCATGCTCGAATCTCACGCGGACAGATCCCAGTAACACGACAACTACTGGAGAGACGGTATTAAATTCTGGCAGACACCTGCTTGGCTCTGGGACACGACACACGAGATACCAGTGCTCACGAACCAAACGCTTGGAAGGCAAGACGGCTGCATGATGGCCCCAGCAGGCTTAGAACATGGAAGCTCATGCATTTGAAAAAATGGGTCCTTTTATTCGAGGCTCAGCTGTCCAAATTGCTAGGCCGCCGACGTTCGATTTTTCGCCTGATCAATGCTCTCCTTGGTAGCTCGTAGCCACGCGGCACAGGCAGTCTGGTTTCCTTGCATCAGTGCACGTGGAGCAGATCTGTATCCGAAGAACTGTGCACGTCTGTGGACCAAATTCAAAATCATGCCTACTAGGCTCCTCGCGTGCAAGCTTTGTGTAGGCTATCATGCCCGGTAGTGCAGTCATGGCTCGCTGCAGCTGGTGGTTGAAAATCTGGTAGATTCGCAAGCTTCGTGTTGCGCAGATGCACATATGATACAGACATCCCTTTGTTACTCGTCGTGACGCTGCCGGGCATGCGATGGTAAATGTCCTTGTGTAACGAGAAGTATGGCCTCTCGCTCTCCATCGAAGCTGGGCCAGGTGCACTGATCGGGAGTTTCAATATTGAAGGGCTCAGAAACGGTGAACTAATGCAGCTGAGTGATTAGCTCTGATATGCGACAACTGCTGGTTAATGGCGGTCGCCCAGGAGTAATGGGAAAAGAGGCAGTGGTCGCAATGGCCACAGTGAAGTTAAGGCGCACAATACGCATGCCGCATGCAGTACTCTGACTAAGAGTGGACTACGTACGCTGCTTGTGTAAGTAGCGGTCATTGTTTCTTGAAGTTTTGCAGCGTGCGACCTGCTTGTACTTTGTGTACTACGCAACGTGCAACCTGCGAGACACGTCTATTTGGATGCTTCCAGGTACACCAGGTCGACGCGAACAAACATCATGCCATCGAGGCGACTTCCGCTGTCTGCGAAGGCCGAGCAGCGATCAGCCCCTCGGTCAGATTTGCCCAGGCCACGGACGCCCGTGAAGAGGGGGAAAATCTGGCTGGGGCTCGGCATTCCTATTCTGATCTTCCTCTTATGCTACTTTCAACCATTCACGAAGTCACTTTTTGAGGCTGCGCCTGTTAGCATCGCTGGTGGCATGCACCTGCTGTCTACCACAGTGACACCAGGGCAGGGTGGAGTGAAGCGCGTCGCAGTCTGCTTCTTTGGGCTCACCAGGTCCCTGAATCACACAATTGAATCCATACAGCAGAATCTGATCGGCCCAATCATCAAGAAGGGGTGGGAAGTGGACGTGTTCATCCACACGTACAACGATGTTCACCACCTGCGGAACGCAAGAACCGGTGAAGACACAGACCTTGACACAGAACAATGGCACCTCCTTGATCCCTATGACCATCTTCTGACAGCGCAGGACGAGTACCTGCATTCAATCGAGTGCGCCGTCTTGCTCATACATGTCTTAGCTTCCGCCCTCAGCCGTGGCCTTGGGTGTCCCCTCATGAGTCCACAATATCTCATGAATCCGCTTCGCCACGGTATCTGAGCTTCGCGCGTGGAATCCAACAGACCACAGCAGCTCAGGTTGGCCTGGCTTGGGCGTGTTCAGAGTGGATCTGCTGCAAACTGTGTGTCGCCGAGCGCCTGGCTCCCGCACGTGACTTCACGGCGCGCTCTGGATGGCTGGATGCCGCACTGTTGGCACACCGCACGATCCCCTTCACACTACTCTCCTGCACAGGTACTATTTCTTCAGTAGCTGCGTGAATTACAGGACCAAAATACAGAAGTGTCTGGAGAGGGGAACGGGATGGCCCCGCGAGCCGCGGGAGATGCAAGAATCGAATGTCCGCAACCTTTTAGCACAGCTTAACAGTATCTACGAGGTCGGCCGGCTCTGGGAAGCTCACTATGCCGAGCGGCGCTATGCGGCTGTCATCTTTGCCCGCCCTGATGTCAAGTTCGCCTGCCCCTTCCCGGCTTCTCTCCTTGACAAGATGCAGGCATGCCCATCCACCTTTGAACCACCCCTGATGCAATCTCCTGGCCTGCCTTGACGCACCGGCTGGCGCGTGATTTGCATCATGACCGAGCTTGTGGCGCCGCTATCAAATCACGTAGGCGCTGCTGCCAGTGCACATTCCAGCCCCGCGCGGGAACGTTGCTGTGAGCTGCTGGTCGACAGCAGGCAGAGTGCCTCCGAACCGCTGTGCTAGAGCAGCAGCGGCTGTGCAGCGGGCGTTCATTTCAGCATCGCTCTGCGGTCGCAGTAGACATGCGCCGGTTTCCAAACAGACATGACGGCGTCGCCAACCGCTGCCAGTGTTGGGCAACTGCGATTCTTTGATGGAGGAAAGTTGTACCTGTTTCATTCTGAGGGCGCGTCTCCTGAGATTCAGCCTGCACACCCATCACGGCTGCATCGCGCCTGCACCCGCTGCTGATTGCCTCTGAGCTCACGCTCCTTCACCGTGATTCATGCCCAACTCCTCGTTTTGCGTCCTCCCCGCCACATCACGATTTGATGACACCTTCGCAGCACAGCATGTCCGGCTGCGACTGCTGCCACGCCCCTGGGTTCCAGTCTCAAGGTTCCAGTCAGCGCCTGAGCGTGCGGGTACTCCGCAGCGGACGCGACCGGACCACCACGTTCCCAGTGATGCTCGGGACCACATGCATGTGTGCAGGAGGACACGGTGTACGCGCCGGACTTTGCGCTGTGGGACGGCATCAACGACCGCTTTGCCGTGCTCAAGCCCGCAGCGGCGACGGTGTGGAAGCGCCGGCGCTTCTTCAACTTGCACGAGTGCCGCAACCGCCCCATCCACGCGGAGATCTTTGCCAGCGGCTTTGCCAACGCCACCGGCCTCGCGTACCGGCCCATCAAACGCTTCGGGTTCATGCGTGTGCGCAGCAACGGTGTCCCCGCAGAGCTGGACGCGGGCTACCCCAAGCTCTGCGACAGAGCCGGCCGGCTGGCGCGCTCCGCCGCGCACACACTGCATGGCTGAGTCAGCCGGGCCGGGCGCAGCAGGTAGCATTGAACTGCCCTCCTTGGCCACCGGTGCCGGGGTCGTAGTGTGGCACCAAAGCACATTGGATGACCATCAAAGCACCAGCATCGTGCGCGCGCTACCCATGACAACGCCTCACACGATGCCGGCACTGTGAACGCAGACACGCTGCGCGCTCCGTGCTGTGCTTCAAGGCAATGCTGATTCAATGCGGTGCATCGGTAGCCACCGCGCCGTCGCTGCCTGCTGGGCATCCGCCTGCAGCAGCAGCCACGGAGCCTGGGGGCGATAGAGGGGGAAGAAGAGGGGGGGGGGGGGGGAGGGGCAGGGCGCGGGCGGTCCCCACAAAGTAGCACCAGGCCGGTATCCGCGCCCGCTGCAGCCGTTGTCGCACAGCGCAACGCGTGTGACCTGGTGCAAATGTGTGCCTGCACAGTCAGAGCCCGTAGCGCTGGCCGCAGGCGGTGCGACCATCCGTCATGGCGTTGCCGGGTGTAGTGCACTGAGCACGCGCACCAGCACTGAGTGCATCGCGCCCGTCGGGTGCTGCTCTGCCTGCTGTCAGCCCCCGCCCCCAGGCCCCCCCTACCTTCGCCAAGCACAGACCCGACAGCCCCGGGCAGGTTGTCGGATGCTAGGCGTGGTAGCTGGATGCAGCGGCCACGATGCATGGCTGGCGTGCTGCGCATGGGCCACGCATGCGCCGGCCATGATTCCCCTTGCTTTGGGGCTCCATGCCGCGTTTCTTCTGCGCATGGGAGCAGCGCGGCTGCGCCACAGCGGCCACCGGTTTGACTGGTCAACTGGTCAGTTGACTGGTCAGTGTGCGACCTGTGGCCGCTGCTGGTCACTGTGAGGTAGCTGGGGCGGGCTTGCCTTGCCCTTTGCTGCGAATAATCAGATAATGAGTTGCGGGAGATGCATTGACATGGACTGTTGCGGTTTCGATTGTTGTGCTGGTGTTGTGGGGTGATGGGGAGGGGAACATGGGCGCGGCGGCGAAGGAGTGGAATACTTTCATGCGTGCACCTCCGAGAGCATGTCGAGGCAGGGCAATAAATGTGGTTGGGTGGGCTGTATTGGGTGTGCAAGTTTCCGGATTGTGTGTGTCCGGATGGTGTGGCACGAGGTGTGACACCCTGGCACCGGTGGCCACGGTGGGCAGCAGCAGGCCTTGAGGTAGTAGTCAACAATAGAGACACCCTAGCACTCCCGAGGCGCCTGTCTGCAGCGGGCCTGTGGCCGCGCTGTCTCAGGGATTATGCCGCCAGCGCGGAGCGAGGGCGAGGTGTGTGAGGTATCGTGCGCGGAGTGTGCCGTCGCATCGAGTGACCCGCAGTCCACGATTCGGGAACAGCAGACGTAGCAGGGTTGCCTGTGCCCGGTCGATATGAATTTTGATGGAATGGCTAGAAGTCTGCGCTAGCCATGACTGCGTGACGTGCCAGCGTAGGTTTCACTGTAACTGTGCACTTGACAACTGCCGGTGTAGCGTGCCAGTGGGGGACCGCCGCCGGCATGGCGGACATTCCGGGCTGGTCAGTTGCATGACAGGCACAGCACCCTCTGCTTTGGATCATGTGCACATGGAGCTTCGTACCTTACATGGTGCTAGATGGGCCTGAGCCGTGGCTGCCATCTGTGGTTTTACCAACCTGGTATCAGGTTCAATGCGCTACATGAAGCTGACAGCTGTTGGCCAGACAACACCAAGCGCACCAGCACCAGAAACACGTTCACCATGCGCATCAATTCAGCTCATCGCGTGTCAAGGGCATCACGGTTCCTATCCATCCAAGAGACAAGAACAATGGTTTCAGCCTTTAGGCATGCGCTTGCTCACAATGCTGCGGATACATGGTTCTGTTTCCATTCAATCGTTCGACTCGGGTGAAGTCACCATGGCTGTATGAAATTCAACACCGTGGACGACAAGATGCCCTTCACTGCCATGTAAGACAGCTCCCTTTTGCAAGTACACGGTGATTGGGACCCAGGCAGAAGTCACACATCTGCATGGCACCTACTTGATGCACCTGCGTGCATGATGGCACACTGAATGACAGTGTCGGAACCGCCGCTCCGACGTCGATGTAATACAAACAATACCCTGGTCGACATGGGTCGGCAATGTCCAAGCTAAGCATGGATTACACATTGGAAACTAGTTACATGATAAGCTTCCAGTGTTTGTGTTAATATGCACGACGACATTTTCAGTCTGGGGGACGGAACATTGAAGCGTTGCGGACTTGCGGGCGGAGTACAAATCAGCGTCAAGGCAGTGGCCACGCGCACACGTAGGTCCCGGGAATCTCGTCTTCAACATCAGTTGTGTTTCCGAAGCATAAGCGTGGCTAACATAGACATGGCACTTCAACATGTTCGACCCAGGGATCGCATGCCCGAGGTCTTGCTCGAGACTGTATCTCGGCTCACCAGCTCTCGTTCAGGCAAACATATGGTAGGAGAGCACGATAGAGTAAAATATATTTCATTCGGCTGCAATAGCAGTGACCGAGGTTTTAATAGTACACCGTTGTCACATTGGAGCGGCTGTTCGTTCATAGGCACAACTTCCAAAGCACACCAGCGCCTGTATCCGTACCTCAACGGTTTTGGTAATATGTCTCTCGGGTATTACTCGCTTTTGCCGGACCGCCTCCGAACTTAGGCACGAGGCCTGATAGGCACTTGTAAGGACGCATCGACATGCATTGGCCAGGCATCCCGATCATCGACGGCCTCAATGCTCTGCACTGCAACGTCATGCGAACGATCTTATAAGGCTATAAATCGATGCTGGTGCGTTGGAGTGGGAATCACTGGCCCTTCTGTGAATGCTGTATTGCTAATATTCAATATGATGTGTCTGGTAGTTCTCCGAACGATGCCATTGTTGACCTGGACGCTCTCTGCCATTTCGCACGAGTGAGCCACCTGTTGCTTTCAAACCGAGGTGTACCTGTTTGGTTAAGAAGCCAGTAATACCCGCTTTGCCGTGAGATAAAGCTCCCATCCCGACGATCCGCTTGCATCAACGGCAGCAGCATGACGAAAGTGCGATGCGAAGCAGCCTGATGAAATGGCCAATGCCACGGTAAACATAACAGAACAACTGCTATAGGAATTAAACTTGGTTTCGTACAAAAGACGTCGGTTGGATGGCGCCGGGACGGCTACCCCTGCGCCTGGGTCAGGGCAGGTCTCCCCGGGCAAAAGGAAGCCAGTTTCAAGCATGACTGCTCTCAATGCATCATATCAGTGTCATCAGTCGTGTTCATCAGGTGCATCATGCACACCTACCTGGAGACAGGCGCCCTGTCGCAGTGATCGCACAGCCATGTCTTCTGCCAGCCAGACAGTACACAGACATCGACACTGTTTAACTGCACATAAAGACTCTGTACAAAACAATGAAGGTCACCTCACGGGATCCTGCGAGAATTCCATGACACACACTCGGTGTGGTCGAGGTTCAAGTCTACACACAACAGTGCCCTTGTTTACGCCAAGGACCACGATGCCTCAGTATCCCAGACTCATTGAAACTCCCAGAAGTAACCGGTCGATGCATGGAGCTCTGCGCACTCCTGGCACCGCACTCTTCCACACGCATGGAGTTTCACCATCGGCTGTCATGACACCACCCCATCTGGATGCCTCAACCCATCCTCTGGCTGAACCACCCATATCCGTTATGCTACCCAGTCCTGGAAAAGTTGGGGGTCCTGAAGCTGAACATGCAGATGAAAAAAGGATCATGCCCCCTCACCTGCCATCAAAGCAGGAGTCATGCCTTCCTGGCACCAGGCAAACAGAGCAATCTCACATCGGTATCGGACCCTCCCACTTTTTCCCTGTCACGGACCAATCGATTCCAGTACTTCCTGTGAGCTCCCCCGCACCCATGATGACCTCAACCCCAACTGCTCGCACCCACTGCTCTCAGCAAGATGGAATTGCTGGTGCCTTCAGCAAGGCTGAATTGCATGCTGGCCTGTTTAGTCCTCTACCTCAAGACCGGCACATGATCAGTGCCCATGATCCACAAGCCAAGCCTGTGTCAACTGTTCCACCTCCACCATCGGTGTCTCCTGCTCTCCATCCACACCCACCCATCTCATCGAATGGTCACGTTGCTTGCACTCCTAGTACAACCCCATGTCTCCCTGATATACGCCAAGACCAACGTAACCTTGGTGCATCTGACATGGAGTACTTGTGCAACCGCCTGGGGCACCTCTCTACACGTCGTGCTCCATCAGCCCCCCCCGACCAGGCCCAGCATGCCCTCACAATTCCACATCCTCCAGGTCCCGCCAGAGCTGTTTCGTGCTCGCCCACTTGCACACAGCACCAACAGCCCAGCTCCCCATCAGGTCACATGTGCGTCCACTCCTGTTGAACGCCTGCTTCATGTTGACTGCTTCAAAAGAGTTTGGAGAGCGGATTCATCCATGGCATGAGGCACTAACAGTCGCTGACCCTGCAGCTACATCGGCATCTCGTGTGGCGTTCTTAACACTTCATTACATGCAGGATTACATGCAGGTGTACCAGAAATGTGCATGCATCAGATTTTGGTTTCCTCCCCAACGCACAGACGACCATGTCTGCCTGCCACAACATCGGCGGGGCTCCAAGCAGGCCTCAGCACTCTCCGGCCAGGCCTCAGCCCGGTCGGTTGAGGTCACCACAGCACCGTCCCATCCTTCCTTTGGAACAGCTGCACCACTGCCGTCCGAGAGCAGTACATCACATGCATGAGTCCAGGTGCAGAACTTCCTGGAGCAGGTCTGTGGAGCAGTTGAAGGGCCAGGAGCATTGTCAAGATGAACACGCAGGCTCACACCACCACTCGACTGGCTGGCAGGATGCCACTGACCCTCTGTCCATGTACAATCCAGAGGATCTATTTTATTTCCCACGAGAGGTCTCGGGTGTGCCAGACAGATGCAAGGAGAACACATGCCTAGACATTGGCATTGGCAAACGCAGTGAATCTTGCATAGAGGTATTGTCAATAGACAACACATTGGATGGCCGGCTCTACAGGGAAACCCTCGGCAGTGGCGACCCAACATCTCCAGCTAGACTTGAGAGGAACCAAGTGTGTTGGCCCGACCTGATTGCATAGCCCTCACCCTTGCCATTTGGGCATGTCAAGGTGCCACTGATCTGTGAATGTCACAACATGACTGGGTGGACATGCAGGAGCAGAGTGGTGTGTCTGGCACAGGGGAGTTACATACAGGAAGTGTTACAGACACTGGCCATGATACTCGACGGGCATACCTGGTCATGCCTCCAGCAGGATTGCTGAATGAGGAATGAATGAAGGCTTGCAGAAGGGTGAATTGCATGTAGCATTTGCATGGATTTTCAAGGCATGCATTGCCTTGAAGTCTTCAGTTGGACAGTTGGTTTTCCTTACTTACATCTTTGATAGGCCTCCCCCCACCAGCAGTTGCCAACAGTGAAGGGCAGTCCTGGAACACTTTCACGCAGTGCCCTGAGTGGCGAGACTGCTGGCGTGGGAGACCTGAATTTCTTTGATTTCTGCCCGACTTGGAACGGAACACAGGCTAGTTATTGCAATGCCATTGGTACTGTGTCTAGCCCCTTGCTGTAACATTGCCGACATGGTAATCTGGTCAGATTACCAACCTTTTGTTGCAAGCTCCGCAAATATTACAACTCGCAAGACTAAGACTGTTCATCTTGTCCATCATCGACAATTCAACGCGCACGACGTATGTACTGGTTCTTTCACTGTGCAGGATTAAGATGAAATGATCACATCAACATGCCAGTGTGGAGCGCTGCACTTTTGCAACTGGACAGCTGCTACTGAACAACCGCGCTGGGGAAAACCCTTCTTTGCTATCATCAACGCACTGAAAACTGCAGCAGTCCAGGGCTCACGCGCAAGCTGACCAGCTAAAACACGATCGTTGTATCTGTGTTTGCAATCACGCCTGAAACCACTCCCCTCATCTGGGCAGCATTGCCCACAAGCACCTGTGCCACCTCCATCAAAGCCACCCAGACAGCTCCACCGCCGCTCATTGCCCGCCCGCAACAGAAAAAAAGCCTGCCATGACAGGCTCCCAACGCACACCCGGCTGCAACTACACAACCTGCGCACTGGCAGTGGACCGCAATCTCAAAAACTGCGCATGGAGCATGTTTGCTCGCAGACACACACGCAACACCCCTGTTTGACCACAATGCATGAGACACATGCATGTGCCACCATGGTCTGCCCGCTTCCCTTCATGCCATGTGAGGCGCACCCAGGACACACCAGCCACCTTGCACAGCAGCTGACCACGGCTGCGCCACAGCAGACACAGCACCCTGATGTGCGCATACCTTTGTAGTGGAAACCACCGAGCGGCACACACACCCAAGGCCAAACCATCAAAGACAGGCCATGAAGCATGCCCTCTTACATGACGACCGCGGCGGTACCCCCCGGTGCACTGCCAACTGCGTTGCCGCATGCAGGCAAGGTTGCGGCCAGAACGCCGACAGCTGCCCGTGCAGCAGCGCAGGTCACGCATGCGCAGCATGCATCATGGGCGTCGGAACAGCATAGGGTCTGCGTCCCACCCATCGGCCGCCCACACGTCCCGCCGGTCTAGGAAGACCTCGCCCAAATCCTCCAGCCGCACCAGCTGTTCGGTGGTGCCCTGGCTGATGTCCGGCAGCTGCACGCGCTCCCCGGAAGCTTCCGTGATGAAGTCGATGCGCGGCTTGCCCGGCGTGCGCTTCTTCCGCGCCCCCTTCTTCAGCATGTCGATCTCCTCCTGCACGCACCGCTGCCGTCACTGCCGCATGCTGCGTGCTGCAGCGGGCTCTTAAACTTCCCGGACTGAAGAGACAATCTGCCGTTCAGCCGGTGTGCGGACATCGCGTGATGCCAGGTGGTCGATGCCATGTCTAACTGGCGCTGCACATGGCCTTCCGGAGAGTGCTCAACCACGGGGGGATGCGGGGGGCGCATGCATGGGCATGGTGCTCCATGCGGCTGAGGGGTGGTGAGGTTCCCAGCCTCTGCCTGAGAACTAGCACACCCTGTACATGCTACATTTATGACTAATATTACTACCAAGAGAGGCCGCACGAGATGCACCAATCGCATCATGCGTCGGCATGTTGAACACAATCCGACAAACATGCTGCATGCATGAGTGTATCTCACGCTACCGCCGACCGTAACACCTACAGCGGCCGGGACGGCGGTGCCGATCCGTGGTGGCAAACGGCGGCGGCATGACGGCGAGCCCCCGCGCGCATTCAGGCCACATGCAGGCGCGGGGCTGACCACAGCCCTGCGCAACTGATGTACCAGTGTGGCTGCATGCATGCGCGTGTGTCGGGGGACGCCGCTGCGGCGGCCCGACGCGGTGAGCGCGGGTGCAACCCCGCATGGCCGCCCGGCATGCTGTGGAAGTTGCGGGGTTGCACGAGCGTGTCAGGGTGCAAGGCTGCGGTGGGTCGTGTCGGGCGAGCCTGGCGGGTGCGGTGGGAGAACAGATCCCCGCAGACGGCAGCGGCCGGCCCGCCACGGTCAGGGGCGTGCCAGCAAGCGGCGTGGCCGGTTGCGGAGGCACGCTGCCAGGCCTTTACTGGATGGCAGCTACGGTAATCATTGCAGGGGCGCTGGCTGCACGGGGAGTGCGAGTGTGATGGGGGGGGAGTGGCGGTGAGGGTGCACAGTGGAATGATGAGGGGGTGTCATGGATTGAACTCGTGCGCCGCGTGTGGCCGAACAGCTAGGGGGATTCAGGGGCACTGCTGTATATCATATACCGCCCTTCACGGCCGTTGCACGGACCAAGGTTGCTCTTGCAATCGCACACAAGCTGGGCGGCAGAAGACCCGGTCAAATTAGCCATGCATGAGACACAGGGCAGGATCATGCTCCGCGGGCGTACCAGACGTGTATGTATGCGGTTACGACGTTGTGAGATGTCATGTGTTGGCTGCGAGGGTGCTCGAGGGGCAGATGGGCTGGCATGGAGGAGTGGCTGCACTTGAGACACGGTAGACGAGGTGCAGTTTGATGAGCAGAGAGCTACGTTGCAGTGACAATCAGCGGCGCTCAGTCCAGACTGGTGCAGCTCGTGCATCATCCTGCCTGTTCCCAGGCAGTGCTGTGCAGAAGGGGCTGGTGGTTGTGTGGCTATGCTGATGCAACACGTTTGACCGTTGCTCAAGAACCGGGGCACAGGATTCAGCTGGCAGCAGGCCTGACGGACCTGAAGCAATAACCATGAAACTCCTGAACGTTTGCTACACTGGGAGACGTCGTGGAGTGTGCGCATTCGTCAGTGGCATGACCATGTGCCTAGATGGCAGGTCAGAACCCTTCCACAGCTGCCATGTCAGCGACGGGTTGCGCGAAGCGGTTGTCTATCTACCCTAGCAACATGCAAGAGGAGGTGGATGTACCTGGCTAGGGACTTCAAGGATGCGATTCGGTCCGGGCTGCCATGACACAATTGCCATCTGAAGCTGAATAGTTTGATAGTCTGGTGGAGACTCGGGCCGCGAGCCAGATCGATGTTTTTTAACAACACCTTGTGCATTTGGGTTTGACAGCTTTGTCCATTCCTGCATGTGCAAAACCAGATCTTGCGCTGCGTGAACACCAGGACAGTACAGCTGCGACACCGCACAGACCGTTCGCCGCGAGTCCATCGGAAGTGCCCCGAAACAACACAAAGACTAGCTTCTACGCTGAGTTTGTAAGGCGTCGCTTGACATCTTGAGACACTACTTTCATGGCGTTGCCTGCGGTAGGCACACTTGGCAGCGCACGGGCACTACGCCAGCGCACTGGTACAGGAGCCGCATGGACAATCAAGCGAACAAACATGACGGATATAATGTTTAAATACGGTTGCACATGCCGATTGCGGAGGTGTCAATCCGTTTCAGAAAGCGCTGCACATACCTGCTCCTCCAGAATCACGTATTTGTACTGAATGCGCTCTCCCACTTCAAGGTCGACCTGCTCAAGCATATACAAAATTCTGACAGGCGTGCGTTTTCAAGTGAGACAGGTTTTAGCGATGTGAGAATGGTGCACACCTCGACGGTCCATACATCCCCCGGATTCCATGTCATGGGAACATGCGCGATGGACATGAAAGACCATCCAAACGGTAATTTATCTCCACCGACGCAGAGCATCTGGCGCTTGGGAACTCTGAAGGGCACGCTTAACCTGACTCGAACGGTTGGCTTTTGAACCGGTGCCAACGATGGCTCAAACTTCCGAGCTGCAGGAATAGTTCCACGCGCATTGTTTTTTATCATGCGCCCATGAGGGCACACGAAGAGCGAATGCTTCGCCTGCGCCTGCGCCTTAGCAGGCATGGGGCGTGAGCTGCGTCCACCACGACTTACGAGTTGTTTTGTCGGCAAACTATGCAACAAGACCAACCAGACGCCTGACTCTTACTTATAATAGCCTCCTGCATGTATGTGCCCGCATGCAGCCCTGCTATGTTCCCGGCGTTGCGCCGGCAGCACTGAACTCGATTCGGCCCGTACTTCAAACAGAGGCTAGGCGCACCACCCTTACTCAAATGCGAAAATTGTGACCAACACAGGTTTGTTGATGCAATTTGGTTTAAGGCTGCCGCAGTGGCCAGTGCGAGTGCGTTGAGTGCACTCGCGACTCTCCTGGAGCCTCGAGGCGTTCGGTACGGACGTGAATCTGCGCAAATCTGACACACCAGCTGCAACGCATGACCCCCGAAAATATTACAATGCGTTAGTCCAAACGATCTCTTGACACTGCTCGTGTGTTCGCATGGTCCAAACACGCCTGAGCTTGCATAGCTGTGCACAGTGTCGGAGTGGAGCAGGGACCTGTGGTATCCAGCCGGTATCGCCGGGGACAGACCGCAGAAACACCATGGATGCCAAATATGTCTGTCACAGACTTATTTGAATTGTTCACCTGGCTGCGCGCGCAGATTCTTCCAATGCGGTGCGGCAGATCTCAATTTTAAAGCGCGTGCAGCAGCGCGGCGTGTGGTGACCTTCGGCGCGCAGAGAGCCCGGTCACACTGCACGATGTACAAACATAGAGAATATTGTACTTTAAAACCTGATGTCGCACATTCTACGGATGAAGCGGCAGCCAGAGTCAGTGCTCTTTAACAGGCACTGCCGGAGCTGTACTTGCGGTGCCCGATGGACGCTTCAGCTTCCGGAACAGTCGCAATAAGTACATGAATATGCAATATGTACATATAAAATCGTGTGGATCGCCAGAAGTCCTGTTATTGCGCCAGGGTCCTGCTACGGTGTGGACAGTGCCGTGGCTCCGTGTTTCGCAACCGTGCAGTGGCGCAGTATTTGGAGAAACAAGCCATGTACACCAGACACGCACACGTTACGTTGCACGCTAGTATTTGTAGGGGTGAAGCTGAATCTGTGTTGATGCAGGCAACGGTGGGGTTCGCGACCGACAGGACCGGTGGTACCGCTTGCAGCGCGGAAGAAATGTGACGCCGTGACGCCCTGCTCAGCTGATTGGTGATTGCTGCAACAAAATATGTTCAGTTGACGCCGTGCCTGGCTTGGCCTGGTGCTTGTGGTTTGCCATCGACTGCAGACACGCATGGCCACACGACATGCGAAGGCGCTACATCGACCCGTGTGTGGTCGCGGCGCAACGTGACGCAACCAGTAAACAGGCTAACATAGTTGACGGCGTAGTACGCTTTTCCCCCATGTCCAGCCTAACTGTTGGAAGTGGCCTCGAGAGCTCTCCCGCACCTGCTGTGAACCGCACCGCGCTGCTCAATAATTCGTACATAGCATCCAGCACCCGATCGCGATTCCTCACCGACTACCATCTTGTCAGACTCGTGACTAAGTGTCACACAAACGAGGGGTGATGATCTTGACCAGCTGCCATTAACAGAAACCAGTCTGACTCAATAGTTCAGCCACTGAAACAATCTGGAGCGCAGGGCTTGTAATAGTAACTAGGTGTTCAAGCTTCGTACTGGTGACCTGTTTAATCTCCGTGTCTATGGATCCCTGGGTGGATTACAAGGCTGTCAGGCCAAACAAAGCATGGGCATGGTCATCAAAGCTTGCTTCCCACAGGCCTCAAAATCTATTGCAATTACTCTTACCACCTCACAGTTACTCTTACCACTGGACCCAGGAATGTTCTTGGTGACGTGGCAGCCCACACATGTATCTGCATCGAGTGCAGGTCACACCAGCAGAAGAAGCTGCTGACGACAGTGCCACTTCATCCCGAGCCCACAGCTAGGCTGCAACGCAGACCGCCTTTCAATCCACTGTCAGCAGGCAGGCAGGGCTCTGCTTCAATGCCTGTGCATGGCGTTGCTAAGAAGCAGTGTTATCAGATGTCAATGTAAGCTTCCGCTGTCTCATGGCACTTGCACATCTGATCATGTCATGACATGCTCAGCCCTGACAAGAAAATTGTCATAGAGTTGGGTATGGCACAACGCCCGAATTCTTTCACCCGTTGCTTTCAGTGGGGCTTTCAGTGGGGCGCTGCGAGCTGTGCTCCTCCACAGCATGCATGGCCGCACCCAAGCGGGTGCCGCGAGCGATACATCGGCCTCAACGCCCTAAACGCCCTAGACCATGGTTGATCGGGACTGATCGGCCACAAAGGAGACGATTTACAGCAGATTGTTGGTGCCACGCCGAGCGGGCGTCGGCCACAGCACGCTACGCATAGGGGTGGAAGAAACCTGATGGAATAGGCATCACCTGATGGAATACCCCCGCTGCTAACCCTGGCGGCTCCGCGGGGCAAGCTTGAACGGGAAGCTAGCGCATGGACTGATGGACTGCAGCCATTGTTGTGCGGTGAACTTCCCAGCCTCTTGTCCCAACTTCAAACCTGACAAACTCAGAATTTCTCATCCAAAATAGCATGATCGTCGAACACTGGCTCCAATTGCAAGAGTCCGCCCCCGCCAATGAAGCACAGGCGCCCCTGCCCCAAGCCTGCCCCTGCCCCGCACCTGTCGAGGCATCGCCTCGCGAACTCCACGCCGCCGCTTGCGCCGCGACGCCACCCTCCCTCCCCCCCAGCTCACCTGTCGCCAGGGTGAGCCGGTCGGGCTCCACATGTCCGGGGACAAGCCGTCCAATTTCGACGCAAAATTTTAAACTTCCTCTGTAACCGTGTCCCTATCAAAGTATTGCAGGAGTCTCGCTCATCTGGCGCGCCCCCCCTGGTCCGGCATTTGCGATACTTTCAGACATGCTCTGCATTTGATGAGGGAGGGACTTCCCGAGGTAGTCGAGATGTGGAATGCGGGCCACGATGCCACAATGCCCGCGCGTCTCTTCAATAATGAAGAGTGTACTTACAATTGTAACTATATACTCTGCTGTGTTTTGGCGGATTCTGGGCCGCCGCCCGGGACATGCGTTGGGCCCAACCCACACGATCCTAATATTTGGTTGTGGTGGTTTGGGCCCCGTTCCCGGATTTCACTTTTGGGTGAATTTCCCTGCCCATTCGGATCTTCCCAACTTCAAGTGGTTGCGTTGTGGGCCCGATGATTTCCGGGATTCTCGGGTTCCGGGCCCGGAAGACCACCCCGGTCCGGTACATCCGCGCGGTCGCTCAACAAACTCACTGCTAGCGCTCGCGCCGCACTACCACCCATCCGGTCCAGCCTTGCATGTTGCCGCAACTACAATGGTGTCTCCATGCCCTGCATCGGGGCCCGGCCCTCCCCAAACCCTACCGAGGGGGGGGGGGGGGCTTCCCAATCCCTGCCACCGCTGGGCCCCACACCGGGGGTGCAGGCTACCGGTGTTGGCGCCCCTAGATACACTGATGACCCCCGAGCAGAGAGCATGCAACCAATTAATTGCAACCCTGTCTGAGAGGGCCCCTGGACCCAAGGGAACGAGCTGGGATGGATGGCGGTGGCCGCACTCGCACCCTCGTGCCGACGCACTCCGTATACCCTAGCTGCCTGTGCCTGTGTTGACAGAAGAACACTCTAGACTTCATCGCATGTCACGGCATACCAGTCCTAGCATCGGCCCCACACCCCATATGCATGGCCGAGGCTCACATTTTTTTACAGGGTGCACCCACTGCCTGGAGCACAGCCTGCAGCCCTCCGATCGGGAGGGGCTTACACACACAGGGAGCTGGCAGCTGCAGCTGCATGCGTGGAGACTTGTGGCCATGGTGGAGACTTGTGGCCATGGTACCGTTATACCACAATTCATCAAAATGCTCCAGTGCACGCCCTGCCAGTGGGGGAGCAGATCCCTCAACGCCAGTGGGGGAGCAGATCCCTCAACGCCTATACACTGCTTGACAGCAGTAGGTTGTGACAAAATACGCAACTGCAAGTTGTACTGTCGGTACAAGAAAACTCACTCACATTGGGTATCACGAGTGTCCGAACATTGAATACACTGCTACAACCAAAATAATCAGTTCTTTGTTGAGGTATGGAGAGCCCCAAGCTCGATTACCTACAAAGTAGCACTCCTAGGTCTATATATGCCTCTTATGTCATATTAGGTGTGTACACAATTGATATGTCGTGGTCTGTACAGGGATACAGTTCATCAAGTGCACAGGGTTGCTCGCACGGCCACACCTTGATTTCACATCGTGCTAGGCTGCGCAAGAAATCCATGCCCGGGCCGGTCACTTCGTCGAGGGGAACCAAGTCCGGAGCTGTGGCAGGCCTCGCGGCGTCGAACACTGGCCATGCTATCACGCGCACGCATATGCGCTCATGGACATCTAGCGCGCGTCAGTGTGCATCTGCAGTGTGTCTTGGAGAACCGATTGATCAGGGCAAGGAAGATTCCGCGGATATTGCTGTTTATAGACTGACCAGGTAATTATATGATTACAAGCGTGCACGATATCATGACCGGTTCGATTTCGGCCCCTCCGATTTCAAAGGGCCTCATCGGACGCTGCATGCCCAGGTGCGCATGCGCAGTAGCTGAACACTAACGCAGTCAAGCTTGAAACCCTGCAGGCACGTGGCGAGGTGCGTTGGCCTTCAAATCCGATGGCAGGAAAGCATGCACGTGGACACTGTGGCACGCTAGCGCTGCTGTACTGCCGGGTTAGTATGCACGTGTTCACTTTTCGATCGCCGCGAGGGTTCACGCTGCAGCCGGCATCGCCTCATGATCACTCGCACGTGCGCACTGAGAATTTGGATCGGGCCATGGGCCTCTTTCGGAAACCAGCCCATTCACCCTTAAAATGTAAATGTAAATGTGACACTTACTCGCCATATCCTACAAGGACTTTGACATCTCCGGAGAACCGGGACCACG